>PVIY010038844.1:0-23570 GCA_004026745.1 Myrmecophaga tridactyla | reverse complement strand
CCTGATCTGTGGAGCCCAGCCATATGCAAACTCAGCCCATGCAAACACAATCCTGACCCACTGCCCTGAGTACTGTACATGTGCACAAAGAGCCCCTCACCCTAGGCAGGGCATACCAGGGCTATACCCTCCAGACCCAGGAACCTGCACATCTACATCCTCCCCACTGCTGGGCACTCACTCACACAGGCACCAGCATAGCCAGTTTAAAGACATCTGCTGGTGTAAACAGAACCACTGCCAATCTGGGCAAAGGGGGACTCAAAAGGGACAAATTGGAGTTTGCAGAGTGAGAACCATGGAAATTTGGGTCTGAAGTGAATAATCTTCAGGCCAGGGAAGTGGACCTACCCATACACATGGAGAAGATGAGTTTGCCCTGAGGGCATAGGATGAGTTTCCCATCTCTTTGCAGTGGAAGAGTTGTGCCACCTCAGGCCTTTGAGAAGGTATAGCACACTCCTTGGGGACTGGGGAGACCCTGGCTGTCACCACATGGAGGGGTTGAGCATGTGCTCCAGAAATGGCAGAGAGCCCAGGTGTGGCCCTGATGCTTGGAGAGGGTGGAGCCAAGTAAAAGGTGTTCTGCTCAATGTCCCCCGAGGTTTATTTGGAAAGAGGTGGGCCACTGCATAGGCCCTTGGAAAGGGTGGAACTGCCACTTTCTAAAGCTGAAGGATAAATGACTTTCAGACTTTGAAATCCATTGGAATTTGCCCTGAAGGTTTTCAGAACTGTTTGGGTCTTGTGACTTTTGTGTTCCTTCCAATTTCTCCCTATGGAAATGAAAAGCTGTATCCTGTGACTATACTCCTTTGCATGTTGGCACCAGATAACTTGTTTTGAGATTCATAGTTCCACAGCTAGAGGAGAATTTTTGCACCTTAATATTGTTTAGGGTGATGCATGCAGTTACCAAGTTGACAAGGGTAGTTGACATGTGGTGGTTAGATTCAGTTGTCAACTTGGCCAGGTGAAGGTGCCTAGTTCTATTGCTGTGGACATGAGCTAATGGCATGTGAACCTCATCTGCTGCTGATTACATCTGCAGTTGGCTAGGAGGCATACCTGCTGCAATAAATGGTGTTTGATTTAATTGACTGATGCTTAAATGAGAGAGCTTAACATAGCACAGCCCAAGCAGCTAAGCATACCTCATCTCAGCACTTGCACCTCAGCCTGGGCCTTTGGAAATGCAGAAAGGAATCACCCTGGGTAAAGATGTTGGAACCCAGAAGCCTGGAGAGAAAACCAGTAGAGATCACTCTGTGCCTTCCCACATAAGAAAGAACCTCAGTTGAAAGTTAACTGCCTTTCCTCTGAAGAAGTAATGAAATAAATTCCCTTTTATTAAAAGCCAATCCATCTCTGGTGTGCTGCATTCCAGCAGCTAGCAAAGTAGAACACCTGCATAGCAACACATCTCCACATTTTTGTACCTTCCAA
This sequence comes from Myrmecophaga tridactyla, assembly GCA_004026745.1. Taxonomy (NCBI): domain Eukaryota; kingdom Metazoa; phylum Chordata; class Mammalia; order Pilosa; family Myrmecophagidae; genus Myrmecophaga; species Myrmecophaga tridactyla. The sequence continues at coordinate 22,124 of PVIY010038844.1, read as the reverse complement.
TGCCCTGAACCCTTATCCACATCCATCATGCAAATGCAAGACTTTAGACTACTGTATGAAATCAACTTCTGAAGTAAACCAATCAAAATATTTACATACCATGAAGATAGCAGAAGATCACCAAGCATACCATGATACAGACAGATATAGCCCAGCCAAAGGGCAAAATTGAAACCCCAGATGTTCTAGTTTGCTAACTGCTGGAATGCAATATACCAGAAACGGAATGGCTTTTAACAAGGGGAATTTAATGAGTTGCTAGTTTACAGTTCTAAGGCCGAAAAAATGTCCCAATTAAAACAAGTCTATAGAAATGTCCAATCTAAGGCATCCATCCAGGGAAAGATTCCTTGATTCAAGAAGGCCGATGAAGTTCAGGGCTTCTCTCTCAAGTGAGAAGGCACATGGCAAGCATAGTCAGGGCTTCTCTTGGCTGGAAGGGCACATGGCAACCATGGCATCATCTGCTAGTGTCTCCTGGCTTCCTGTTTCATGAAGCTCCCCGGGAGGCATTTCCCTTCTTCATCTCCAAAGGTCACTGGCTGGTGGACTTTGGCTTCTCATGGCTATGTCATTCTTCTCTGTTCTCTCTGAATCTCTTTCTCCAAAATGTTTTGTCTTTTATAGGACTCCAGTAAATGAATCAAGACACACCCAAATGGGTGTGACATGTCATCACCTAATCCAATTTAGCAACCACTCTTGACTAAATGACATAATCCCGGGAGATGATCTAATCACAGTTTCAAACATACCACATTGAATAGGGATTATTCTACCTTTATGAAATGGAATTTATATTAAAACATGGCTTTTCTTAGGGGGCATACTTCCTTTCAAACCAGCACACTGAGGAGAACAGATGTTGTAACAACTAAATAAAGATGTTAGTATTATTCTACTAAACAAAATAAATGAGATGGCTAATGACATAGAGGAGATCAAGAAGACATTAGAAGAGCATAAAGAAGAATTGAAAAAATAAATTGAAAAATAGCAGGTATCACAGAGATTAAAGATGCTGTAGACAAAATTAAAATATATACTAGAGACACACAAAAGCAGATTTGAAGAGACAAAAGAAAGAATATATGAACTAGAGGGCAGGACAACTGATTTCAAATACTCAGAACAGCAAATGGCAAAAAATGATGGAAAATTTTGAATTGGATCTCAGGGAAATGTTAGACAAAACAAAATGCACAAATACAGGAACAGTTGGTGTCCCAGAAGCAAGAGGGAAGAGTAGAGGACTAGGAAGACTAATTGAGGATATAACGGGAGAAAATGCCCCAATCTTGTTAAAAGACATAAATAATGCAAGTCAAAGAAGTTCAATGAACTCTGAATAGAATAAATCCAAATGGGCCTTCCCCAAGACACATATTAATCAGTCTGAAAATGTTGAAGAGAAGCAGAATATCAAGAAATTGGCAAGAGAAAAACAATCTACTACATACAAAGGGTAACCACATAAGACAGTTCAGACTACTCAACTCACATACAGAGGTGAAAAGGCAGTGGTGTAATATTTTTGAGATCCTGAAAGAGAAAGACTTCCAGCCAAGAATTTTGTACCCACCCAAATGGTACTTCAAAACTGAGGGTGAAGGTTAAAACTTCACAAACAAACAAATCCGGAAAGAATTTGAAAACAAGAGAGCAGTTGAACAAGAAATATTAAAGGGAGTTCTGTTAGGTGGGAAAAAAAAGAAACAGGAGAGGGAGGTCTGGAAGAGGGCATAGAATTGAAGAATACCAGTAAGTCAGTAATGGTAACTTAAAGGATAAAAAGAGAAAGAGGGTAAAGAATATACATATCTGACAAATAAAATCCAAAAAAAATTAGGTGGTGGATTTGAGAAAAGTATTTTCAGTAATAACTTTGAATGTGAAAGGACTAAACTTATTAATTAAAAGATGCAGATTGGGGTGCTGTAACAGTGGCTCAGTGGCAGATATTTTGCCTGCCATGCTGGAGACCTGGGTTCATTTCCCGATGCCTGCCCAAGTAAAAGGAAAAAGGTACAGATTGTCAGAATGGATTAAGATTATAATCCAGGTATATGATGCATACAAGAGACTCATCATAGACACAAGGATACATATAGATCAAAAGTGAAAGGATGAAAAAGATGCTCCATGCAAATTGTTACCAAAAGAAAGCAGAGTTGCTCCACTAATGTCAGACAAAATACTTTAAATGTAAATACATTCACCAAGAAGAAGTAACAATTATAAATGTTTATGCCCCACTCAAGGAGCTCCAAAGTACATGAGACAGGCATTGGCAAAACTGAAGGGAGCAACAGATGTTTCAAAAATAATAGTAGGAGAATTCAATACACAACTCTCCTCTATAGGTAGAACAACCAAACAGAAGATCAACAAGGAAATAGAGAAGTTAAACAGTTTGATAAATTTATTAGACCTAACAGACATGTATAGGACATTATACCTGAAAACACCAGGAAATACATTCTTTTGCACTGCTCATGGAATGTTCTCCCAGATAGATCATATGGTGGGATACAAAAGAGGTCTTTATAAATTGAAAAATGTTAAAATTATTCAAAGTACTTTCTCAGATCACAACGGAAGGAAGCTGTATATTAATACCCACCAAAGAATGAGAATCTTTACAAATATATGGAGATTAAATAACACATGTTTAAAAACCAGTGGGTGAAAGAAAAAATAGCTAGAGAAATCAGCAGCTTTCTGGAGACAAATGAAAATAGAATTCAACATATCAAAAATTATGGGATGTAGCAAAAGAGATGCTGAGAGGGAAATTTATTGCCCTAAAAAACAAGAAGGAGCAAAAATTGAGGATTTAACTGCTCACCTAGAGGAAATTGAGAAAGAATACCAAACTAACCCCAAAGAAAATAGAAGATGAGAAATAATAAATATTAATGCAGAGTAAAATGAATGAGAGAACAAAAGAACAATGGAAAGAATCAATAAAACCAAAAGTTGGTTCTTTGAGAAAATCAGTAAAATTGATGGGCCACTAGCAAGACTGGCAAAAGAAAAAAGAGAGAGGATGCAAAAATCTCAAAATCATAAATGAGAAGGGGTGCATCACCACAGGCCTTAAAGAAATAATAGCAGGATAGTATGAACAACTAGATGTCAACAAACTAGGCAACTTAGATGAAATGGACAAATTCCTGGGAACACACAAAGAAGCAACTCTGAGTTAGGAAGAAATAGAAGATCTCAACAAACCAATCACAAGTAGAGAGATTCAATCCATCATCAAAAGTCTTCCTACAAAAAAGCCCAGGGGCAGATGGCTTCACAAGGGAATTTTATCAAAATTCCAAAAAGAACTAACACAAATCCTGAACAAACTTTTCCAAAAAGTTAAGGAAAAGAGAAACTAACTAACTCATTTAATGAAGCTAATATCATTTTAATACCAAAAACAGGTAAAAATGCTATAAGAAAGGAAAACTACTGGTCAATATCCCTAATGAACATGGATGCAAATATTCATAACAAAATGCTAGCAAAGTGAATTCAACAACAAAATAAAGGGATTATACACCACAACCAAGTAGCATTAATGCCAGGAAGTCAAGAATGGTTCAACACAAGAAAACCAATTAATGTAATATAGCAGATTAACAAATCAAAAGGAAAAATCAAATGATCATCCTGATTGATGATGAAAAAGGATTTGACAAAATTCAACATTCTTTTCTGATAAAAACATTTCAAAGGAGAGGAATCAGGGGGTATGAAGGTAGTTCAGTAATAGAATTCTTGTTTACCATACAGGAGATCCAGGTTTGATTCTTGGCCTATGCACTTCCCAAAACAAACAAGCAAAAGAAATGAACAAAAGTGAAAAAACAAAAAATTCATACAGCATACAAAAAAAAGATAGGAATCAAAGGTAACTTCCTTAATAAGATAAACGGCATATATGAAATCTGATAGCCAATACTGTACTCAAGGGGGAGAGACTGAAAGCTTTCTTGCTAAGATCAAGAAAAAGAAAAGCATGCCCTCTGTTATCATTATTTTTCAACATTGTACTAGAAGTTCTTGCTAGAGCAATCAGGTAGGAAAAAGAAATAAAAGGCATCCAAATTGGAAAGGAAGAATTAAAACTTTCATTATTTGCAGATAAGATACTATACTCAGAAAATTCTGAGAAATCTACAACAAAGTTCATTGAGCTAATAAAGAAATTCAGCTAGATGATGGAGCATAATATTAATGTCCCCAAATCACTTACATTTCTATACACTAGCAATGTCCTAACTGGGGTTAGTTAAGGAAAAAATTCTATTCAAAATATCAACTAAAAGAGTCAAGTACTTAAGAATGAACTGAACTAGGGATGTAAAGGACTTATACACAGAAAGCTGCATAACATTGCTAAAAGAAATTAAGAAAGCTCCTAATAGGTGTAAAGGTATTCGATGCTCATGGATAGGAAGGTTAAATATAGTTAGGATGTCAACCATACCCAAATTGATCAACAGACTCAATGCAGTACCAATCTTAATTCCAACAACCTACTTTGAAGACTTGGAAAGGCTAGTTACCTAATTCATCTGGAAGGGAAAGAGACACTGAATAGCTAAAAGTATCCTGTAAAACACTGATGTGGGAGGGCTAACACTTCCTGATTTTAAAACTTATTATAAAGCTATAGAGGGCAAAATAGCATGGTACTGGCACAATGATGCAAGTATTGACCAACAGAATCAAATTGAGAGTGCAGAAATAGACCACCAAATCTATGGTCAAATGATTTTTGACAAGGCCCCCAAATCCACTGGACTAAGCCAAATTGTCTCTCAATATATGGGCTTGGGAGAAATGGATATCAATAACCAAAAGAATGAAAGAAGATGCTAACCTTACATCTATACAAAAATTAACTCAAAGTGGATCAAACACCTAAATATAAGAACAAGCACAATAAAGATTCTTGAAAAAAATGTAGGGAAACATCTTCAAGACCTAATAATAAGAGGTAGCTTCCTAAACTTTACACCCAAAGCATAAGCAACGAAAGAAAAAAATAGATAAATGGGAACTCCTCAAAATAAAATGCTACTGCACCTCAAAAGTCTTTGTCAAAAAGGTGAAGAGGCAGCCAATTCAGTGGGAGAAAATATTTGGAAATCATGCATTGGACAAAGGTTTGATATCTTATATAAATAATGAAATTATACAAATCAACAACAAAGGAGCACACAACCCAATTATGCACTGGGCTAAAATATAAACAAGCATTCTTCTGAAAAGCAAATACAGATGGCTCAAATCACATGAAGAGATGCTCATTTTCATTAGCTATAAGGTATATGCAGATAAAGACTACATTGTGATACCACCTCACCCTTACAAGAATGGCTGCTGTTAAACAAACAAGAAACTACAAATGTTGAAGAGAATGTGGAGATATTTGGACATTTATGCATGGCTGGTGGTAATGTATAATGGTACAGCCATACAAAAGACAGTTTGAAGTTCCTTAGGAAACTAAATATCAAGTTGCCCTATGACCCAAGAATAGCATTACTTGGTATATACCCAGAGGTACTGAAAGCAGTGACACAAATAGACATTTGCACACCAACGTTCCTCACAGCATTACTTAGAATTGCCAAAAGTTGAGAACAATTCAAATGCCCATCAACAGATGAGTGGATTAACAAAATGTGGTATGTATATTTAATGGAATATTATGCAGCAGTAAGATTAATGATGTCTTGAAGCATGTGACAAGATGGTTGAGCCTTGAGTACATAATTCTGAGTGAAATAAACCAGACACAAAAGGATAGATACTGAATGATACCACTTTTATGACCATGATGAAAATAAAATCAGAGGCTTACAATACCAAATATAGGGGACTTAGTGATACATAGAAACTACAGATGGGTGAGTGGTTAGCTAAAGAGTTTGAGTTCAAATATAAGGGAATCGATAGAAGTGAATGCAGTTTTCCAGTGGGACTGTAAGTAATATTACCATATTGAAGGTGAATGTGATTGAAAGCAGTTGTATAGACCTATGTGTCCCACTCATTAACACTAGAAATATAAATAAGTTATTGCATAAACATCATCAAGGTAGGAATCTTGTACAAAGAGTGTAAAATCCGGGGTATAGAGGGAAAACTTCTATTGTGTTCTATGGGCTATATTTAACAGGAAAACATCAGCAGTGCCACAGCAACATCAGGGGTAAATAATGGGGGTGGGACAAGAGTTAAGGAGAGGTTTTTATTTTCTATTTATTGATGGTGTGTTTGTTGGTTATCTTTCTCTTCAGAAGAATGAAATGATCTAAAATTGATAGTTTTGATAGACTGTGGACTATGGGAATTATATATGATGCTGAATGAATGCAGATGGCTGAAGGATGCAGTGACTGAGAAGTGGAGTGGTGAACAATGGTGTATACATTTGATCAAATATAGTGCTCCTATGAAAAGGAATGAAGTTTTTGACATGTGCAATGGTGTGAGTGAACCTGTAGGATATTTGGTGAGGAAAAATAATCCAGAATCAAAGGAGTAATTATTGTGTGGCCTCCTTTAGAAAATGTTTATAAGAAATCAGGTGCCTAGATTGCTAGCTTTTACAATTGACACATTTAGACCAGAGTCATAACTATTATTTCTGGATTTTGAGAAGATATTTTCTATGTCTATAACCAGGTATTAGGGATAAGAAAGAAGTCAATCAGGTTGGAATTAAGGTAATCCAGAAAACAGGGATAAGGAAAAAATTTGTCTGTATTTTAGAACTGTACCTATACTTTGAGACCAAACAAAGAAAGATTTATTTTGTCTGGAACCTAAATTTTCTGTCATACACAATTTAACTGAACCTGTCTGGATAGCTCATTTGAACAACTGAAACAATTGTTCAAATGAGCAATTGAAACACAGGGAGCCCAGAATAAGAATGTGGGCCCTTAATCCTGTATAGCCCCATATGATGCCTGGATACATCCTAGAATATATTAAGCAGATAATCAAAAAGTATTAGCAAAGTCCCTTGAGGGATGGGAGAAAAATATGGAACTATTAAACTTTATCATCAAGGAATCCTCTGAGACTATGTCAAACATTATGGCTCTCAATCAATAGGCCAAGCACTTGATCTTGAGGCTTACTCTTGTGAAGCTTATGTAGGTTGTGGATAAGCTTAGTCCCAAAGGTTTGCTTAAGAGTTACTTCTGGGATCCTCTTTTGTTTCTCAGATGTGACCTCACTGTATCTAAAACCAACTCTGTGAGTGAAATCATTGCCCTCCCCACTTTGTAGGACATGACATTCAGGGGTAAAAGTCTCCCAGATGGTGTGAGTGATGACTCCCTGGGATGAGTCCAACCCTGGTATGATGGTATCAACAATTCCATCCTTCCTAAAATGGGGGAAAGAAGTGTAAATAATAAAGTATAAGTCACTGAGAGAGTTCAAATAGAGTCAAGAAACGACTCTTAAGGTAACTCTTATGCAAGCTTCTGTTAGACATTGCTATCTATAATAACTTGCTAAACCTCAACCAAAATCATTCCAGCCAATCCTTAAGAATACCTAAGGCAAAATATAAGATTCTACAAAGTTTGCATGCACTAGAGTAACTTTCCAGAAACCTACAACTTTCAGATGGGTCCCTAGACAAGATAAGTCCTGAAACCCAGAAGGCCCATCCTCTCCAGAACACCAGCTAGTTCCATCTCCCTACCCCACATTACGGACAGCCCCTTCCAACATGAGTAAATTAGAATGACGTTAGCCAAAATACCTATAAAGAGTATGAAAGAAAGATTAAAGTTGATGGTGGAAGTATACAGAAAATGTAGGGTTTAACAAATGAATATGATTGCTGAATCATTAAATTGATATTTCTTTTAGTCTCCAGGATCTTAGTGAAGCTAGAAGTAAAAACTTAAAATTGTGAATTGTAATCCATACCAAACTCTGACATCTGTTATACAACTAATTGCTGTGCTGTACTTTGAAATTTATTGCATTTTTAAATATATTTCATTTTACACAAAAAAGAAAGAATAGTTGATTGTGATGACAAAATATATATTTATTCCTTCTAGCTTCCTATATTCTGGAGCAGATGGGAGGAAAAATATGAGATAATGGTAGAGTAGCCCATGAGAAACTCTTGGACCTGTCCTGTAACTACCTGTTGAAGAATGCTTTGAAAACTTGCTTTTTTTCTTTCTTTGCTTGTATATGTGTTATATTATACAATTTAAAAAGTTTAAAAAAGAGAAAAAAGATGGAAATGATATCTTTGTTGGATTGAGGAATGGTCTTTTTAGATGAGATGTAAATAAAATGGAATAAAGTTAGTTTGGTTGGAAGATGCTCTCAGTGCTATAATAGTCTATAAATCTATCATTGATATTTAATGGATTGACGGACTGTGACAAAGAAAGCATGTGCCTGGTCATAGGCTTTTCATTTCCATGGGTGAATGGCCAAGTTCTTAACTTCCTTAAGATTCCTCCCACAATCAGACTAACTTCAGGCTTTCTCTACTAATACCCTCCTTCCAGTTATCCATTCCATCATCATCTGTTCAAATATTCTGAGTTTGGTGTGGGTGCTTTTCTTCTGTATTTGCCTTGGTAACATAGAAGTTGTGCCTTTCCTCTTTTCCTCTCCACCAGTGCTGGCTCAATTGTGTGTGGCTTTCTGTGGTAATCATATTATTGGTCCATCTTAATAATTTATTAATGGGAGATTGCTTTTTTCCATTCAGATTTCTAGACCATTAACTAATTTTCTATAATTAATCCTAGAGAAAAGACATTTGCTAGAGTTTGTGTCCTGCTTCCCTGAAAGATGAAGACATTTTGGATTGAATGATCCTTAGCACTTCCAAACCAGTTTCTGTGTGGGTGGTTTGAGAAGAGATGAAGAAGCCTGGCTTCCTGGGCACATGGCTCTGTGTGTTTCAGCCTCAGTATAGGAGAGAGCACAGTTAAGACACAGAGGGAATACTTAATATGTAATTGTTGTCAGCTAATTCTTCATCTTAAGGAGGACAGACAAAAGTGAAGGGGTTGAAAGGAGATTCATGACACATCAATCAAAAAAAGTGTTTATATTAAATAAGGCATTGGTGGTAGGATGTGATATACCTTTGTGTACTTCTGTACAGGCATTTGTCTTGTCTGACTAGGGGTGGACATCCCCTTTCTGGTGTCCAAGTTGACTGATCTCAGAAGTCCTTAAGGTTGTCCAAAAATTGTCTTGCCAACATTATTCCCTCTCCTTAATAATTAATTAATGAAATTTGTATTTTTATAACATAGATATTTATATTCATATCATAATTCTTTCTTTCTAACTAAAGTAATATAAAGCTGACTGTAAAAAATACAAACATGATCAGACTTGGGTTGGGGTTTACTTTTGCCCTGGGCTTCCATGAATATGTAAGGTGGATGAGAGCTGGAATGGGGATAATGGCTGAGGTGCTCATTTGCCCCTCTGGTAGGACTCTTGTTAGAGAATGAAGTTCAGAGCCAAGGTCCTATATATGGATGGGGCTTTTGGAATCTGATATTTAATTCTGAAGGTTGTGGAAGGTTTAGGTAGGTGCTGGGTAGTTTGACTTGACATCCAGTGTGGTCAGGGCCATATGAGGAAACAATCAAGAAAAAGCACAGAGACCAAAGAGAGAAGATACTCTGATTCTTTCCACCTAGTGGTCTAGCCCATGCCTTTCACTCTCTCACCAATTCCTTAAAATCAATTGTGCATGGCCTACATCTCCAAATATGTCCTATCAGCCCTGACAGTAAAGCACTGATAATCCCTGAATGGGAAAAAAAAAACTACCACTCATACTTGTTCTTGTGCAGTGAATGGATTCATCTCTAAGTTCTAAGCTTTGATTATTTCTCCACTGCCTGTGTGGTTTCAAGAAAGCCAGGATTCCCAATGTGTGTTCCCTGACACAGTTTATCATGCAGCACTGTAGTCCCAGGGCAGAGACCACATGTGGCTAATTCCCTACATTTACCAAAGTGGCCTGGGCCCAATGATTGCTCCTATTAAAGAGCTTAGGATAGAAATGGCCCTTCCCTCTCGTTGTCATCTAGTATTTCAATCTACCCAATGTTGTACTGTTTATCCCTCCTATTATTTATTAACTTTTATACTTATTTTTCTCATCTGTCCATACCCTGAATAAGGAGCATCAGACATGAAGATTTCACAATCATACAGTCACATTGTAAAATCTATATAGTTAATCATCTTTAAGAATCAAGGCTCCAGGAAAACAGCTCAACAGTTTCAGGTACTTCTTTTCAGCGACTCCAAAACACTATAAACTAAAAAAGGATATCAATGTAATGCATCAGAATAACCTCCAAGATAGCCTATTGACCCTAGAATATCTCAGCCACTGAAACTTTATTTAATCTCAATTCTCTCTTCCCCCATTTGGTCAAGAAGTCTTTCTTGGTCCCAGTTCATCCCAGAGGTACTGTCCCACTTTGCCATGGAGATTTACACCCCTCAGAGTCATGTCCTATGTAGCGGGGCAAGAGAGTGACATCACCTGCCAAGTTGGCTTACAAAGAGAGGGCACATCTGAGCAACAAAAGTGTTTCAAAGGGAGTGACTCATAGTTTTAGTTATCAGTAGTCTTTGCTTCTCCTTTGCAGGAATAAGTTTCATAGGGGTAAATCCCAAGATGGGGGGATCAGCCTATTGAATTTGTTGTCCCCACTGCTTGTGAGATCATCAGGAACTCCCCAGATGGGGGAGTTGAATATTTCCTACTTTCTCCCAAGTCCCGAAAGGGACTTTGAAAATGCTTTTATATTTTATATCCAAATTACTCTGGATATATCATGGCATAACACTAACTGGTAAAAACCAATGGAATCTGATGCCCTATTCAAGATTCTATATAATTATTGTGTTCAAATAGACTTATCATACAAGTTAAATTAAATAATACACTACTCAAAATATAAATTTGCACCAAATAAATATCCTTTCTTTTGGTTTCATACAGAAGTTGAACTTTTAAAAAAATGGACCATATCTTCCTTTACCCTGTATTATGATTTTTATTATTCCTATCCAAATCAGCTTCATTCATACCTCAAGTTGAAGTCTCATCACTTTTTCAACTTTTTAAAACTGTTGCTGTGTGGGGTAATGCTGACTTTCATAGCTTCAGTGCTATAACTCAGAGATACTGGTGTCACATACATACCCAAATGTTCAGGGAATGACAAAGTTATACTCAAATAGCTCAGTATCTCAGAATTTGGAAATACCAGTCACTACTCCTGAATATATGTAAGTGCTCTAAAAGCATACAATCTAGGATATTTTGTAATAGGTCCTAATCTGATAACCTGTGCTGTCAACTTCAATTCTGTGAGTGTACATTATAGGGGGCCTGTATGAGTGAGATAATAATGTATGTCTATTTTTCTGCCATTTCATTCAATATACTGTCCGTATGATTCATTCACCTAGTTGCATACCTCACAACTTCATTCCTTCTTGAAGCTGCTCAGTAGTCCATTGTATGTATATGACACATTATCCCTTCCTTCCCTCAGCAATTGTACCCTTAGGCCACCACCATCCACTGTGAATCATGAAGTGCTGTCATAAACACCAGTGTGCAAATACCCATTCCTAGTCCCACTCTCAGTTCCTCCAGGTATGTACCTAGCAATGCAGTTGCAAGATCATATGACAACCCCTCCCCCTAGGCTCCTGTGGAACCACCAGGCTGTCCTCAGGAGGGGCTGCACCTCTCAGTTTCTCTGCAATGAGTGAATAGGTTCATCTCTTCCTGCATATTTTCTGTGGCAATTTTTTTCTCTGTTCATTTTTAAACAGTTTTATTCATACATCATAAAATCTAACCTAAGAAAATAGACATAGCTTTGCCACAATAATCCATATGAAGGCATTTCCTCTTCTTCTAAAAAGAATCCATACCCCTGTCCCACACCCCCTGCTTGTTGACATTTAGTTTTGACATAATGCTTTTGTTACATTCAGTGGAAGAATATTACAATGTTACTGTATTAGCTTGCATTGATTGCATTTTTTCCTCTGTACAACCCCATTTACAACACCTTGCAATGTTGATTTTCCTTTGCTTTCCCTCATGAAAAAATGTTTTTATATTTGTGTATTTAATCATCATCATTGTATGTTGCTGGAATCCCTAAATTATACAATCTCAGTCTTTGTCCTCTATCTTTCCTTATGGTTTCATATGTGTCCCAGCCCTTATCCCTCTATGATGCTCATATACAGCTTCATTCAGTTTATATATTCTGGAAGTTAGGTTAAGGTGTCAACTTGGCCAGGTGAAGGTGCCTAGTTCTATTGCTGTGGACACTATTCTGCTAATAAATATATGAACCTCATCTGTTCCTGATTACATCTGCAGTCATCTAGGAGATGTGCCTGCTGTAATTAATGATGTTTGATTTAATTGGCTGGAAGCTTAAATGAGAGAGTTTAACATAGCACAGCCCAAGCGGCTCAGCATACCTCATCTCAGTGCTCACAGTTCAGGCCAGTCCTTTGGAAATGCAGAAAGGAATCACCCTGAAAAGTTGTTGGAACTCAGAGGCCTGGTGAGAAGGCCAGCAGAGATCACCCTGCACTTTCCCGTGTAAGAAAGAACCTCAGTTGAAAGTTAACTGCCTATCCTCTGAAGAGCTATACATTTTTAACTAAATAAATCCCCTTTTATTAAAAGCCAGCCCATCTCTCATGTGTTGAGTTTTGGCAAACTAGAACAGATTTGGTACCTGAGAAGTGGCGTGCTGCTGCAGTTTGCAAATACCAGATATGTTGGAACATTTTTTTGGATCACTAAGGGGAAGATTTTGGAGGAACTGTCCAGAGAATGATGGAGAAGTCCTGGAGTGCTTGAAAAGATTGTTGGTGTAAATAAGACAACTGCCAGTCTGGACAAAGGGGGACACAAAATGAACAAATTGGAGTTTGCAGAGTGAGATCCATGGAAGTTCAGGTCTGAAGTCAAGAAACCTTGGGACAGGAGAGTGGACACACCCATATACATGGAGAGGGTGAATTTGCCCTGAAGGCAGAGGATGAGTCTCCCACCTCATTGCAGTGAAAGAGTTGTGCCACTTCAGGCCTTGAAGAAGATACAGGACTCTCCTTGGGGAATGGGGATAGCCTGGCTGCCACCACATGGAGGGGTTGAGCAAGAGCCCTGGAAATGGCAGAGGCCAGGTGTGTCCACAAGGCTTGGGGAGGGTGGAGCCAAGATAAAGGTGGCCTCCTCAATGTCCCCCAAGGCTGATTCAGAAAGAGGCAGGCCACTGCATAGGTCCTTGGAAAGCGTGAGACTGCCACTTTCTAAGGCTAAAGGATAAATGACTTTCAGACTCTGAAATCCAATGGCGTTTGCCCTTCAAGTTTTCAGAAATGTTTGGGTCTTGTGACTCCTTTTGTGTTCCTCCCAATTTCTCTCTATGGAAATGAAAACGTGTATCCTATGACTGTCCTCCTTTGCATATTGGCACCAGATAACTTGTTTTGAGATTCATAGGTCCACATCCAGAAGAAAATTTTTGCCACTTTAATATCATTTAAGGTGATGTATATAGTTGCCAAATTGACAAGGGGTGGATATGTTGTAGTTAGGGTTAGGTGTCAACTTGCCCAGGAGAAGGGGCCTAGTTCTATTGCTGTGGATGTAAGCCAATGATATATGAACCTCATCTGTTGCTGATTACATCTGCAGTCAGCTAGGAGGCAAGCCTGCTGCAATGAATGATGTTTGATTTTATTGGCTGGAAGATTAAATGAGAGAGCTCAACATATCACAGCCCAAGCAGTTCAGCATACCTCATCTCAGAACTCACAGCTCAACCCAGGCCTTTGGAGATGCAGAAAAGAATAATCCTGGGGAAAGTTGTTGGAACCCAGAGGCCTGGAAAGGAGGCCAGCAGAGATTGCCCTGTGCTTTCCCATGTATGAAAGAACCTCAGTTGGAAGTTAGCTGCCTTTCCTCTGAAGAACTTTACATTTTTAACTAAATAAACCCCCTTTTATTAAAAGTCCATCTCTGGCGCATTGCATTCTGGTAGCTAGCAAACTGGAACACATATATTATTGTGCTACTATCAGATGGTATTGTGCACTCCATTTCTGAACTTTTACAATCAATCCTGTTGCAAATCTGTATTCCTTCAGCATCAAATGCCCAATCTCTAACCTCTTTCTATCTCCTGATAACCTATATTCTTAACTTTAACACTCAAAGATCACTCATTAATATTAGTTTATATTAATGAGACCATGCAGTATTTGTCTTTTTGTTTCTGGTTAATTTCACTCATAACAGTGTCCTCAAGGTTTATCCATATTATCACATGTTTCATGAACTTATTCTTTTACAGCTGTGTAATATTCCATCATATATATATATATATATATATATATATATATATATACATATATATATACAACAGCTTGTCTAGCCACTTATCCATTGATGGAGGTCTGAACTGCTTCCATCACATGACAATCATAAGTAATGCTATTGTAATAATTGGTGTGTAAATTTCCATGTGTGTTCTTCCTTTCAGTTCCTTTAAATGTATACCTAGTAATGGGATTGTGGGATCACATGGCAATTGTATACTTAACTTCCTCAGATATTCTTCCTTTCAATTCCTTTAAATATATACCTAGTAATGGGATTGTGGGATCACATGGCAATTGTATACTTAACTTTCTCAGGTGTTCCTGAGGAACCACCAAACTGCCTTTCAGAGAAGTTGTGCCATCTTACATACCCACCAGGAGTGGAAAAGTGTTCCACTTTCTCCATATCTTCTCCAGCACTCATTTTATGTTTTTTTCATCATGGCCATTTTAGTGGGTATGAGGTGATATTTCATTGTGGTTTGGATTTGTATTTCCCTAATAGCCAGTGAAGATGAACATTTTAGTGTACATTTTAGCCAATTTTATTTCTTCTTCTGAAAAGTGTCTGCTCATGTCTTTCCCCCTTTTTTTAAATTAGGATGATTATCCTTTTGTTGTTGAGTTGAACAATCTCTATTTATTCTGGATTTTAAATGCTTACTTGATATGTGGTTTCCAAATATTATCTGTCATTGCATGGGCTAACTTTTTGCTTTCCTGACAAAGTTATGTGATACCCACAAGTCTTCAGTTTTGAGGAGATCCCATTCATGTATTTCTTTGTCATTGCTTATCCTTTCAGTGTAAGGTCTAGGAAGCAACCTCCTATTACAAGATTAGTAAATGCTTCCATACATTATCTTCTAAAAGTTTTATGGTCTTAACACTGATGTTTAGGTCTTTGATCCATTTTGAGTTAATTTTCGTATAGGGTAAAAAATATAGATCCTCTTTCCTTCTTTTGCATATGGATATTCAGTTCTCCAAACACCACTTTTTGAAGAGGTTCCTCTCTCCCAGGTGGGTTGGCTTGACAACCTTATCAAAGATTAATTGTCCATAGATAAGTAGGTCTATTTCTGAAAACTCAATTTGATTCCATTGGTCAGTATATCTATCTTTATGCCAGTATCATGCTGTTTTGAGCATTGTAGCTTCATAATATGCTTTAAAGTCAGATAATGTGACTTTATTTTTCTTTATCAAGATTGTTTTAGCTATTCAGGGCACACTGCCCTTCCAAATAAATTTGGTTATTGTTTTTTCTATTTCTGAAAAGTAAGTTGTTGGTATTTTAATTGGTATTGTATTGAACCTATGAATCAATTTTGTAGAATTGACATCATAACTACATTTAGTCTTCCAATCCATGAACATGGTATGCCCCCCAATTATTTAGATCTTCTGTGATTTCCTTTAGCAATTTTTTTGTAGTTTTCTTTCTATATGTCTTTTTATCCTCAGTTAAATTTGTTTCTAAATATGTTATTCATTTGGTGGCTATTGTAAATGGAATTTTTTCTCTGATTTCCTCCTCAGATTGCTTATCACTTATATATAGAAATGTTACTGATTATTTGGGTGCTGATCTTGTACCCTTCCACTTTTGCTGTACTCCTTAGTAGCTTTGCTGTAAATATTTCAGGGTTGTTGACATATAATATCATATCATCTGCAAACAATGAAAGTTTTACTTCTTCCTTTCCATTTGGATGCATGTTATTTATTTTTCTTATGTAATTGCTCCCCCTAGAATTTCCAGCACAATGTTGAATAACAATGGTGACAGTGGGCATCCTTGTCTTGTTCCTGATCTAAGTAGGAAAGTTTTCAATGTTTCCCCATTGAAGATAATATTAGCTGTGGGTTTTTCATATATTTCTTTTATCGTGTTGAGGAAATTCCCTTCTATTCCTA
Source organism: Myrmecophaga tridactyla (assembly GCA_004026745.1). Classification (NCBI taxonomy): domain Eukaryota; kingdom Metazoa; phylum Chordata; class Mammalia; order Pilosa; family Myrmecophagidae; genus Myrmecophaga; species Myrmecophaga tridactyla. Next base: position 5,735 of record PVIY010038844.1, on the reverse strand, counting down.
TCCTTTGAAGTGTTTTCATTAAGAAAGTAAGTTGATTTTTGTCAAATGCCTTTTCTTCATCAGTTGAGATGATTAGGTGATTTTTCTGCCTTGACTCATTGTTATGGATTATTACATTATTTAATTTCCTTAGGTTGAGCCAGTCTTACATTCTTGGAATAAATCCCACTTGATCATGGTGCATAATTCTTTTAAAGTGCTGCTGGATTTAATTTGCAAATATTTTGTTTAGGATTATTCCATCTATATTCATTAAAGTGATTGATCCACAATTTTCTTTATTTGAAGTATTTTGTCTCACTTTGTTATTAGTATGATGTTGGTTTCTTACAATGAGTTCCCTATTTTTCAAATTTTGAAGAATTTGAGCAGAACAGGTACTAATTCTTTCTTGAATACTTTGTAGAATTCATATGTGAAGTCATATCTACCTGGACTTTTCTTTTGTGGGAACTACTTGATGACAAATTCAATCTCTTTATTTGTGATTGGTTAATTGAGGTCTTCTATTTATTCTCAAGTCAAATTTGGTTGTTCATGTCTTTCTAGGAAATTGTCTATTAAATCTATGTTAGAGCACTCAGTGGCTAAGATCCCATTAGAATGATGGAAAACCTTATGACAAGGCAGAAAACAGCCTGGCCTTGTGTTATTGCACCACCTAGATGTCATTTTTCCCCTCTCACAATATGTTTCACCCTCTTACAAAGTGTTCCTCATGACTGGTAATTGATAAACAGCTTTGGATAAAAACATTTCCCTTACATATCCAACATATGTGTGTATGTATTGTATGTATTCCTTTAGTATATATGACACCAAAAGTATTCTAAAAATAGTAACTGTAGCAAAGGTATGTAATCAGCTGAGTAACTCTAATAAACAGATTTCTGCTTCTCAAGAAGCTCACTTCTTTTCCTTTTATGCAGCTCTCCTGAAACTCTCTGCAGTATAGAGTATTCAGAGGTGACAAGAGGCACCCATCTTGGGGTCTTGTCATCTCTTTTGCAAATAAGAGTTGCAGAAGCAATGCCTAGGGAGTGAATTTTGTCTGGACCAACTCTCAGAGTAAGAGAATCCCAGTACCCTAGTTACTGACAGCATGCTTCCATTCTTCTTTCACTTTTGAAACTATGGACTCTGATTTTTGTAAAGAGTAGGAACAATTTCTTAGGATTGTTCAACATGGGCAACCTTAGCATATATCCCTTCCTTATATGGTATTTAAAAGTACTAAAAAGAAGTGTTAATAAAAATGGACTCCAAAGCTTCTTTATAAAAGAAATTGTAGAACCTATTGCTCACAGTTATCAAATATGCACATGGGATAAAAAAAAAAAACTCTTGTTAAAACAATTGTGACTCCTGCTCAATATAGTATTTAGTGATTAGAATTTCAAGAAGGCTGTACCCAACAAGCCATTCAAAATATTGAGAGGCAAATTCCCATTGAAGCAAATGTGCTCCTATGTACACCATCATATGACCTTGGTAAGAAATTGTTGAAATGTGCACTCCAGCTGGGAGGATTGGCTATCCTCCCAGAGGGAGATGTATTTTAATAAAGTTATCAAGGTCCCAGAAAGTTCCTCTCAGTCCCTAGCCAGTTTCCAGAAGACTACCTGAGCCCAGTCATAGAAGCTAATTGGAATCTGACCATTGCATAAATTAAACATCAATGAAAAGAGCCTAAAAATAAAACTTTAAAATTCAATAGCATTTATAGTTAAATTTATTTTGTAAAAAGTCACAAATGAAATGAGGTGCCTTATATCCAAGCTTTTTACAAATGTATAGTAATCATAAACCTTAAAGGGAATACAATTTTTTAGAAAACAAGTATAACATCTTTATGTACCATCAATCTCTATAAAAATTATATATTGTTTCAAATATGCATTAACTAAAGAATTTTAAGTATTTAACATTATTCTAACAAGTTTAATTTTAAAAGTAATTGTATGTGGTAAGATGTTTGTTTAAAAACATTTTCCAAAATCATTTTAATAACTAAAATATGGAAAATATAAAAGATGTTTTGTATTAAAAAAAGAGAGGGAGAAGGTAGATTTGTCCTAAAATAAATTAAATGGCTATTACAGAATAAGAAAAGTATAAACCAAGGCCTGAATAAATATAATAAGTTCTGGAGTTTTATAAAAAGGGGAAATTATGGTCAAAGCTAAAAAAAGATCTATTTTGAAAATTTCTAAACGCTTTAATATCAAATAATATACTAATGCAAAGCTAAAATTTCATTTTCTCTCTATTTTAATGAGTTGTAAAATTATTTTTTTAAATAATCAATGTAAAAAGAAGAAAGTCTATGCTTCATCAAAATAACTTCCTATATTTTATATTAACTTTATCATGTCCTCAGTGATATAAAAATTAAATAAATAAATATCACTGTTTAAAAAGGCTGTCATAAAAACCCCCAACTTCCTTTTTAATTTCAGCCCCTACAAAATTATTAGGCCAATTGCTCTCTTATTTAGGATATTTAAAATAAATCTTTTTACCACAAACTTCCTTACAAAACTTACAAATATTGCAGTGTCAAGTGCCTGATGAGCAAATTCTCAAATGAGAGGGTCCAGAGGCTTTGGCAGTACTGAACCCAATATTGTTTTTTGGGCCAAAAATTATTAAATTTAAATAAAACTATGTTGCAAATCACCACTTAGGGCCAACCTTCACCAGGTAAATAAACACAAGAGCTAATATATCTGCCATGTCTACTTCCAGTTGGCCTAAGGGGTGGCCACTAAATGACTGCCAGTTTCCTCTACAGAGGATTGGGGGTTTCTCAAAACCACAATAAAGTAAAAATATGCTACAGGTCCTCAGCCCTCACAATAAAAGTGGTTTGTTTCAACCTATGCCATGCCTAGCCCTATAAACTTATGCAGCTGAGACTTTTTATCACAATGGCAAGCAAAACTATTGTTACCACCATTTTCATAGGGGCCACAAATCATTTAAAACCTCTTGCCCTTACTTAACTCACTGACATGCCAATATGGGTGGATCAGTGACCCTTAAAAGAGGAAAAGTTAAAGTTTTCTCGCTTACTAGCAGAAAAACAATTTAAGCAAGGGCACCTGGAAAAATCTATGAGTCCATGAAATACTCCTGTGTTTGTTATTCCTAAGAAATCTGGAAAATGAAAATTGATACATAACTGATTAAGAATTAATGCTATCATTCAACCTATGGGGAATTTACAATTAAAAAATCTAACCCTACCATAATCCCAAGGGAATGGCTCTTAATTATAATTGATGTATAAGACTGCTTTTTTCACCATTTAGCAACCAAAGATAAGGAACACTTTGCATTCTCTGTTCCTTCCCTTAATAACTCCACCCCTTCTGTTCAATATCATTGGACTGTACTTCCTCAAGGTATGCTAAACAGCCCTACTATATGTTAATTGTTAATACATCAGGTTATTCAGCCTATCAGGCTTCAATTTCTGGCCATATTTATAAATCATTATATGAATAATAACTTATTAACAGCTCCAAATGCGAATATCTTTAACCAAGGCTTCATAGCTTTACAACTTAAAAAAAAAAAAAACAGATGCCAGTCTAAAAATAGCTCCTAAAAATATTCAGCATATTTTCCCTTGAAAATATTTAGGTTATATTTTGACAGAAAAAACTGTTAAGCCTCAGAATATGCAGATTTCTACTGCTTGGTTAAAAATTTTAAATGATTTCCAAAAATAATTAGGCTTTTATTAGGTGAATTAAGCCTTCCTTAGGAGTCCCTACATAACAAATAACTCACTTTTTCAATACATTGAAAGGCCCATCAAATCTCAATTCTCCTCATAGTTGGACTCCAGAAGCCCCAAAAGAACTGCAGCTCATGGTGGACTCCATCCAACAAAAATATCTTTCTTGTTACATTCCTTCCTTTCTGGTATACTTGTTCTGTGTTTTCCCCATGCTTTCTACTACAGGAATTCTCAGACAATTGACTCCCAATCTATCTTGCTTGGACTGGATTTTCCTCTCCTACCTTTCTAAACACTCTATTAATCCCTATTATTGTTTACTAGCAACCATCATTACCAAAAGATGACTGTGTTGTTATCAGCTGACTAAATATGATCCTACTTACATACAACTTAAATTAACTCAAGAACAACTTAAACTTTTATTATATTTTTCTTTAGAATTTCAGATAGCCCTAGCTGACTTTATAGGAGAAATCTTGTTATCCTTGCCCCCTGACAATTGCTTCAGCAATTTGCCAACTTTATTTTTGTTATACCCAGTGTATTGTCTCCCAGACCTTTTACCAGAGCTCAATCTGTTTTTGTGGATGAATCTGGAAAAACTGTTAAAGCCACATTTACCTAGAAGGAAAACAATTCTTGGCTTTCCTTTACCTCTTCTCAACATATCTCCACTCAGCAGGCAGAAATCAGTGCCATCATTTCAGCCTTGTGACTATTTTTCTGCAGAGCCTTTAAACATTGTAAGTGATTCAGAATGTGCAGTCTACATTGTGAAAAATATTGAAACAGCCTTGTTAAAAGAAACTCCTGATCAATTTATGCAGGCTCTTTTTCTGACTCTGCTAACTCTCTTACATTGATGCAAATTTCAACTGTATATCACCCATATCTGAACTCATACTAAGCTTCTGGGACCATTAACTGAGGGTAAAGCTCAAGCAAACTCTATAGTCCCTCTAAATCTCTCCTTTCACCAGGCTGTTGCCTCTCATGAATTTTATCATCAAAATGCAGAAGTTCTGCAGAAAATGTTTCACATCACTGCCACACAGGAAAAACAAATTGTTGAAGTATACACTGACTGTCAAAAGATTTCTAGGTGTACACCCCCCAGAGGAGTCAACCCTGAGGTCTGCAAGCCAATGAATTATGGCAAACTCATATTAGTCATACTCCTGTATTTGGTCACCTGAAATATGTGTATGTAAGTCTCAACACCTTTTCTCATTGTGTCTTTCTTTGTCTTTGTACATGTGGGTGAAAAAAGCCAACATGCAAAGGCCTATTTACTAGAAGCATTTTCCTTTTTAAGGAAACCAGACAAAATAAAACAGACAATGAACTGGCCTTCATTTCTCATGCATTACAACTTTTCTTTCATCAGTGGGATATTATACACTCAACTGTCATCCCAAACAATCCACAGGGGAAAACCATTATAAAATGTGCTCATGACCTCTTAAAATAATGTTTGTTTAAACAAAAAAGGGGGGATGATGGTGATCAACTTTCCCCTAAGGAAAGATTACATGAAGTCTACACACTAATTTTTTATTGTAATTTGGCAGGCTACACAGCCATAAGAAAACACTTCAATACTAAAAAACATAAGAGGCCACACCCATTAGTACTTTGTAAGGATCCTGTTCTGGTTTGCTAGCTGCAGGAATGCAATATACCAGAAATGGAATGGCTTTTAAAAAGGGGAATTTTAATAAGTTGCTAGTTTACAGTTCTAAGGCCGAGAAAATGTCCCAATTAAAACAAGTCTAAAGAAATGTTCAATCAAAGGCATCCAGGGAAAGATACCTTGGTTCAAGAAGGCTGATGAAGCTCAGGGTTTCTCTCTCATCTGGAAAGGCACATGGCGAACACGGTCAGGGCTTCTCTCTCGGCTGGAAGGGCACATGGCGAAGACGGCGTCATCTGCTAGCTTACTCTCCTGGCTTCCTGTTTCGTGAAGCTCCCCGGGAGGCATTTT
>PVIY010038843.1:0-23572 GCA_004026745.1 Myrmecophaga tridactyla | reverse complement strand
GCAATTATTCTAGTCCTCTGTTCTTTGAGCAGGGGTCAATCTTTATGTACTGAATTTAAGTCTTCACAACTAACTGGTTTGTTTCACAAATTTGAGTCAATTTTGAAATGTGTTTTTTAATGAAAAATGTAATCAGTAGTCATTTATTATATGAAGTCTTATAAAAAATCTTACTAAAAACCTCCCCTGAACAAGTTAATAATAAGTTACTGGTGTAAATGCTACACATGGGTGTGGTTTCTCCCCTTCAGTTTGTAGCTAGAGTCACTATTTATTGTGCCTATTATTATATATGTCTTTGAGTTTTTATTTCCATCTTCTAGGCACTGGTTGTTTTTTGTTTTTTTGTTTGTTTTTGCCAGAAAACTCATAGTTTATTGGTTCATGATGATAAGAGGGTAGCTTATCTGCATTTTTTTTTTCCATTTCATTTTCTAGCTGTTGCCTTGATCAAAGTCGTCCTTGGTGAATTTATACTGTTATTTATGCTTGTCCCTTATTCTGTAATATGGCAGAAGGAAGAGGTTGGAGTCTAGCATTCATTAAACATTTATATATCACTCATGCAACATACTCTGCATATTTTTTATTTTTTAATTCTCACCACAATCCCACCTTACTTCCATTTTATAAATGAGGGACTTGAGTTTGAAAGTTGGCTAAGTGACTTCTCAAGGTATCATAAAATTTGGAACTAGGAGACATAACACAATTTCTCATGCATTTTCTCTGAGACCAAGGGCCATTTTAGCAGAGCTGCCCTGTGATAATCAACCCTCTCTGCAGTCCAGGCAAGACTGGAAAAACCACTTCTGTGGCTTGATGTTGGATGGGTGGAAAGGCCTCCTCAAGTAGGAATATTGCTGTACGATTATTCTGCGGTGCTTCAAAGACCTATAATTACACCCACTTCTAGGATTTGAGATGGTTACCGCATGCCACAGATCATTAAACATTCTCACGATTTCTATTACTGCCTCCCTTCCCCAGGCCTAACTCCTCTCCTAGACTAATGTGACTGATGGTAATAAATAGCTATGTGATAGCTCCTAAGCCCAGCGTTACATATTCAGAGGCATTATTTAACCTCTGGATTGCAGAGCACAGTTGCTTGGTGATGGTGAGAAGGTGGGTTAGTGTGAGGAAGGAGGTGTCATAGTCTTAAATGGAAATCACATTATTGAGGATGTTGGAAATTTTTGAACATTCCCAGAGCTAACTTTAGAAATAATTTCAAACTCTCATATATCCATAAGAATTTCGTAGTTTCATTTATGAAAACTGGAAACTGCATGCTATTTTCCTATAATTCAAACAGCTTTAAAATCTCAAACCATAAAGGAATTATTTATTTTGAGTTTGTTTTACGTAGTCCTGTTCCCCCACCCCAGTTTTTGTCTTAGTTTCTGTTGTATTTGTTAACAAATTTTGTAACTTTTATTCTTTAAGTAATGCATTTCTTTTAAAAATGGCTCCAGAGTCATGTACGAGATACATCTTTTCAGCTGAGGAAAAACTACACTTTAAATTGCATTATATAAAATATTATATAAATAAACATTTTACTTAATTTGAGATAGGCTAGATTGTATGTATTTTTAAAAATGTTTCTTCTAGAAGTGAGCAATGTAATAGGACATGATCAGTGAGCGCCATCTACTGTTGAGTGAGAATAATCACTCCTTGGTGCACATTTAGATTTGTCCCTGTGCCATATACCAAATCCTGCTTATTACTCTGGATAGTATCACTTAGTTGACCAATCAGTAGAAACTGCATATATGGGGCTATTCAAATGATTTTCCCGTTTATGTTCAGGCTGACCAGTTTTGGGAACTCTTGCTTTTTATTCTTATCAAAATATCAATGGTAAATTTCTGACAGTTCAGGATTTTAGAATAAAACTGGCTGATTATGCTAGCCTCCCATACTATAGCTGTGTTTTAAAATTTGCCAATTTATTGATCATGGTTATAAAAAGACCAGTGGATTAAAATGGGATTTAAATCAAAATTCCTGTTTGTAGTTGAAGGTAGCCTGTGCCTCAGTACATTGTTGCTTGCTATTTAATTAACTGGATGTCCAAATCTTGATGCGCAATATTGGGTACAGTGGTATTTTAGGGAAAACCTGTGTCTAAATAATATTATTGTTTTATTTCATAAAGGACAGGACATTGCAAAAATAGATTCTACAATTCATTGATAAAGAGCATGAGCTTTTAAGTTAGATTCCCTGAGTTTAAATACTGGCTTTACCATTTACTTTCTTTGTGATCCTGATACCATCAATTTTAACTTCTCTGAGCTGCAGTTTTCTTATCTTTAAAATATAGAAGAAAATAATAGAAAAATAATCTCTTGGATTATTATAAAGTGAGATGAAATAATCCTTCTAAAGCACTTAGCACAGTTTCTAGCACACTGAATAAACATTCAATAAATATTAGTCACTATCATTATTGACAGTATGTTTATTCAGAGTGAATATGATGTTTCAATAAATATAATTTATCTTAGTAACCAAAAGAGTGGGTTTTTGTTTTTGTTTTTGTTTTTTGTTTTTGGCCATTAAACCTATAATGTTTGACTTAAAATATGTAACTTAAGAATATAAATACTCAAATGTTTACTGTATGTTTCTGAGCATTATTTAGAGAAGCAGAAACTATGGTAAAGTGGAAATAACAGGCATTTGGGATCTTTAATTCTGATTCTCTCACAGCTGTAGCTTGCAGTAAATTATTCAACCTCTCTGAACTTCAGAGAGAGTTGTTTTGAGGATTAAATAACATATATGTTTATCTTTCTTGGCACTTAGTAGATGAATAGAGCGTAGATGTTCATTCTCCCTTCTAGTTAATTACTAGAATTAACTAACATGTATATCTTTCTATAATTTCACTTTATATGACTCATACTAAAATAAAATAAAAATACTGAATACTAACCTTCATGTTTGAAAGATTGGTGGAATTTGTGAAGGATACAAAGAAATTGTGACATCCTCAAGGTGTATATTGAGATGAAATATAAATATGTAAAGATGTCTTAAAAAATTCGAATAGTGGTTCAGGCAGTAATCTTTGTTCAAGGTTGCTAAATGAATTATACAGAAGATGTATTTTAAGTGTTCAAAGAAGGAAAGTTTTTTACACTGGACACAGCATCTGCCCCCTACTTCCCCCATTCTCACGTTATTACTATTATTACTTGTTTTGGTAGTTGAAATCCCTTAGGCATTCTAGGGTGACATAAAGAAGATAAAATCCACTCACGGATTTGTCTATTGGTTTCATGATATATACCAGCATCATGGATCAAAGCTGTGGATGTATCCTGCCTCGTTCAAAGTAGGGGATGGTAGATAATCAACACTGAGTATTGTTCCTGAGGATGGGAGATGCCCATACTTACTTGTTTCCATTCATCTATACTGCTGTAGTTTCCATTAATCTATGTTGCTATAGTGTGGCTGCTCCCTCTTCCTTGCCATCCCCCAGTCCAAGCTTCTGAAATGGTTCACTTGCAGAGATCCTCAGATTCCCTAATTGCCAACTTTAAGGGCCATCTTCAGTCTTCATCTCATTTGATCTGTGTCTTTGGCGTTACTGCCCATTACTTCCTCCTTCCTTGGAGTCAGTGTGCCCATCTCACCTGGTTTTCCTCTGTCTCTTGGCAGCTGCCGTCTTTTCAGTCTCATTTACAGATTTTTTTTTTCTCCTAAATGTTGGTGTTTCCCTAGGTTCTATCATTTACCTGCCCTGCTTTTCACGCTAGTTTTCTTTGGAGTCCAGGGAGCCTGCCCACGTACTGATGGCTGGGTGCCTCCGTTTGAGATCTATCTTTGGAACCCAAGTTCAATCAGTGATAGTGCAAGGAAAGGGGGTGTGGGCTTTTAAGTCCCTCTTAATTTCCATCACCTGTTCTCCATTATATATGCATGCAATCTTACATGTATTAAAAAGTTAAAAAAAAATCTTATGTAAAATCAAACTCAGCTTCTAGAAAAGTCTCCCAGCCCCTTCTGCCCCTCAACCTCTCCTTTATAGAAATTCCGGAGTTGCCCTTGAAATGAGTCTCAGCCGTCTCCTGAATATCAGCTTGGATGTCCCATCCAAACTCAGTCCCTCATTCGTCCCCCGTATTCGGTGTGCTCTTGTGTGCATTCCGTCATGGTTAATGGAACCCAGATGCACCCTGTACTTGAAGCTAAACCCCAAATCATCCTAGACTCGACTTCTCCCACCTCAATAGCCGGTCCTAGGAACACTACTGCCTCAAACTCTTTTTTTTTTTGTGGTAGAATTTATTATATGAGAATTATTTGATTATATTATTATATCTGGTTTCTTTTACCAGACTCCTTAGGTCCTAAGAATATACCAGCAATTTTATTTAGCAGGAGGTGCTCATCTAATAGTTTTATGTGTAGAGATTAGTTTATCTGTAATAATCAGGGAATAGTAATTTAAAAAAATCTTATATTAATGATGTTAAATTAATATTATAAAAATATTAATTAAATCTTGTTAATGATGTTAAATTAATATTGTAATAAAATTCTTGAAGATGTTTTTCTTTTAGAGTTTCTCATTTTAAAAGAGAGTTCATATGCCATTGGTGTATTTTGGAACTTGCATACTTCTAATACCCTCTTTTTTTTTTAATTCCTTCATTTTAAAAAATAAACTCCAAACCTTCTTAGCAGTCTTAGGTTATTATTCACATTTTTATTTATCATATTTGTTTATTGGATGATCTTAAATGGTGGTTTGATGCCATGTTTGCAAAATGCATAACTATGCTTCCATTTGTTGTCATTTTTAGAAGACAATTGTTCACATTTTATAGCAGTCCTTGACAGGCCAGCAGAGAGTGGTAAACTTTTTCCATTTTATTCCTAAATAAATAGCATAAGACAGAAAAATGTGTTTCAGATTCTGAATGGTAACAGCCTATCTATATGGTTTTCTAATGGTTTGAGTACTTGACATAGGAGAAATATTCAGATCATCGAAGCTTAAACTTTCAGATAGCTAATGTTATTTTAGCCTTCAAAGATGATAGTTTGGTGAAACTCAGGTTCAGTATCGGGTGATGAGTTGTCGCATGTAGGGTCTACTTATTTCTCCTGTCTCATTAGGCTGAACGCTGTCTCGTCTCAAGATTGTTGGGGTGTGTGCCTGGTCACAGCTTTCCCTTCTTTGATTGGTTGCTTTGGTTGCTTTTGATCCCCTGAGGCTCAAAGACCAAATAACCAAGTGTTAAGAATATATGATAAACAGGAGCCAGTAATTCCTACATAAAATCTAAGGAGCAGAGTCTGTTGCTTTGGTGTAATGGCCTTATGAGAGCTTTTCAACTATTCAGTGGTTGGTTTTCATTCTCTTGAGTTTCTAGATTGGGTAGTGAAGGTTAGCATTGCTGGTTTTAGATACATTCCAGGCACTACCCATTCTCTTATGCTTCACTGAGTCTTAGTGTTTCTGCAACCAGTCTCATGTAGTTTATTTCCTTGCATCTGCACCTGGGGTAGTGGGTTTAGGTTGTTATTCTTCCTTCTTCAGTAGTATTCAGAGGGCTTTAATCTTTGGTGGGGCTGATAATGTGTATGCGAATTACATATACATACAAGGTACATATGTGTGCTTATGTTAATATACACATATAATACAGATTGTTTAATCTTGTTCTTATTAGCTTACTGCCAGAGTCCCTGGCTTAACACTGTTTAAAGCATATTGTTACCCAGGTGTGCCTAGCAAGGAAGACTAGATACTGTGGTACAATTGAACTAAGCACGGATTTTCCATAAATAGTTTGGTGCTGGCTTATACTCTGGAATATGTTTTAAATTTACTATCATTGACTTGTTTTAATTATATAAAGAATTGCTATGCATTAAACATGTGAAAAAATCCAATATGCCCTTATTTATTTATTTTTTTCTCTAACTGTGAGCTGTCATATTTATCTCGTTCTGGGTCGAGGCAATAGAGTGTGTGCGCCCCGGCCTCAGGCTGCCAGATTCTAAGCCTGATGCAAAAATGTGCTCACTTATGCCTGTAGCTTGGGCCTGTTATTTGGTCTCTCTGTACCTCAGTTTTCCTGCCTATAAAATGGTAAAATAGAGTTATTCTGAAGATTGCATGAGGTAATACAGGTATAGAGTACTAGAACAGTGTCTGGAGTTCAGTAGTGGTATTATTATTCTATCTGCATGTGTTATTTTTCCATGAAAACATTTGGAATTTAAGTAAACTTTAATATTTCTTCTGACTTAAGAATTCTACAATCTCCTGGCATCTCCGAGGGAAGGTTGTCATTTAACTAGATTTGCAATCTAAAAACAGTCCCTGTTTTTCCAAGGAATCTGGTGAAATTAAAGGTTTGATTTAAAAATAGGAATAATACTTGCTGTATTCTCCCTGGTCTTCTCTTTTCTCTTGTTAAAACACACCTGACATCCAGGAAATGTGTTAGGTTCTGTGGATACAACTGTCAGAAAAGCAGGCATGCCCCCTCCTATTGTACGCATAGTATTTTGGGGGACACATGCTGTCTGACCTTTAATTATACAGGTGATTCGTTCACTTCTGCTGAGTAGTAGAATTTGTATCTAGGACCTGGTCTGAGGATTCAGGGAAGCCTCTCTTCCAGAAGAACTTATGTTGAGATCCAGAGGCTGAGTCTGTATGAACTCAAAAAGGAACAGCCATGACAGGGCATGGAGGGCTGTACTTCAGGCAGGGATGGATGTTTAAAGGCCTGAGATGGAACCCATTGGTATATATGGAGAAGGTGTACTCCAAGAAAAATAATGAATTACTATTTTGGATAATTTCCTGTTAAATATCTTCCACCTATAAGTCCGTATAGTATCTTTCAGATGGCAATCTTAAATTTTTAAAATTAATCAGTAACTAAGGTACCCTAAAATTTTCTTAAAATCTTTATATGTAAGAAAATATAAAAAGAAACTTAATTGTGAATGTAAGTTGGAGTTACCTGAATATAAAATAATCATGACTCATAATTAACTGTGACTTTTTAAATTAAAGATTGCTTTCAAGTTTAAGATGTTATTTTCAATAATTCGGGGGTCAGTCTATGAATAATCTTGGTTGCTTTTTTTCTTTTTCTAAATAGAGCACGCAATCCCTGCTCTTGTATATTAACATCATTTATGAGATAACCATCAATAAAGGAGGAAAATCACTTCAGTAGTTTATTTCAAATTACAAATACTTCATTTTTAATGGACTGATTTAGAACCAAATGATTCTGTTCTATAATAATTCTAATGTATTTTTTTCTGTACTTATATTCCTGGAAGGAATTACACAAGTTCTACAGTTCATACATAGTTTACATAACTATTTGAGAGGAAAGTTGGATAGGTTTTGAATAATACTTGATATACATATTCTGTCAACAATCACATTTCAGCTTGGTTTTGACAACTCCTTATCCTTATGGCATAACCAATTTTTCTTAGAATATTAGTTTTTAATAATTGTATAATCCATGCTTCAGTGGTACTAGCCCCCACCTGCTAATGTGGGATACCAGCCTCTCTTCCATTTATTTTTTGGAGTGCCCAAATGGGTATCTCACATAGATTCATAGATACATCTTCGTGTCAACAGCACTACATTGGTTTTAATTCTGTTCTGGCCACCCTTAGCTCACTGGGCACTGCCACCTTCGGTGGGTGTAGTGGCTGATCACTATCTTGGCCATTGCAGGGCCCTGCTGGCCGGGTCACAGACATGCCTTAGAGTTGATCCTGGAGGTGCCAGCAGTACAGTCCTTCTTTCCTCCCCCATGGGAGTTAGAAATTAGTCCATAATTAGAAAGGGGGGTGGTGTGGTAGAGGCGAGGACCAGGAAAAGACCCTCAAATGACAAACACTGTATTTAGAATTTTCAGTTCCATCTCTTGACTAAATTTTCTTTTTTATTACTGAGCTATGCTTGTTCACTTGACTATCCCTTTCCTTTTCTTGGACTTAATTCTGATTTGTCAGCTCCTCGTACACAAACATTCCTGAAATCATTGTGCCATTACTAGACATTCCATGAGATGTTGGCCTGTATGGTTTAGGCTTGAGCTGGGACCCCCTAATCCCTTGTTAACATTCTCGGTTCAGATACTCTTCTCTGTGTCTTAAGATATTTATTGTCATAGGTAATTGGATAAAAAACTAAGTAACGAATAAAACCTAACCTAAGTAAAAAAACTCCACTTTCAATATAGCTATCTTGTTTTTCCACTCTTTAGTGAAACCATTCAGTTCAAGTGATGATATTGGTTCATTTCACCATGTTGAGATGGTAGAGTTAGAAATGGAATTGAATTTATCTTAAAAATAAGATTAGTTTACTTCTTCTGCTGCTTCTTTTTTATCCTATTAAAACACTATGCAAATGTCTCTTGATTCCAACATGTGGAAGGTATAGTATCACAAGTTACTTTTTCCAGATAGGCTGGTAAATGGATTTATAACAATTGGTTTTTTTGGAATTATTTATTATCTTATACAGTTGTTTAAAATAGTGAAAAGAATTAATTACTGATCCATTATTATATTAATTGTTTCATTATCCTGATTTGTCAGTGGTAATTAGAGTTCTTGCTTCACATGAAAATGAGACTTATGGTTATAATAATTACAGGATTCTAAAGCTTGGAATTTCATAGAATCTTGTAGTTGGAAGGGATGGATTGGTCATCTAACTCAATCTCTCTCTTAACGTGGGAATCTTTTTTACAGCATCTCTTACAGAGGAAATAAACCTACTTCTGCTTGGAATCTTCCATCAGTGATGGAGTTCACAACTTCACAACTTCATCCATATTTTTCAATTATTAGCATAGAATCAAGCATTTATTTTGATAGAGACTTTATGCACCAATCTTCACGTGTAGTGTGTGTCTAATGATAAGAAATAGAATATTGTCAGCGTGCCAGAAGCCCCCATACCCCACTCCTTTCTATATCTTCCATCACAGCTCTCTCCCTCACTTGAAGAATTAGTGACTACCCTGGTGTTATAAAAGATTTTTTCTTAATAGTTTTACACCTATGTATGCATCCCTAAACAGTACAGTTTGTTTTTACCTTTTTTTAAAAACGTTGTGTTATTGGAATCATTATCTGTGTTTTCTTAGACTCGATTATTAAATACCACAAAAAATCCATACTTTAAAAAATTGTTATTACTCATAAGTTTGAAGAAAATTGACATCTTTATAATATTTAGTCTTCCCATCCATGACTATGAGTCTTTCAACAAAACTTTTATAATTTTCTCCATAGAGGCTTTATTTATCTTTTGTTGGTTTATTTCTTGGAATTTCATATTTTATTGCTATCTTTTGAAAAATAACATTTTCTAATTGTTGCTGATATATGAAAATATAATTTTACCATGAAACTGTATCCTGAAATTTGGCTAAATGTATCTTATTCTGTCACATGATTTATTGGTAGATTATTTTAGGTTTTCTTTGAACTACAATCACATCATCTATGAATAATGTGAGTTTAATATCTTCCTTTCCAACCCTTATATCTTTTATTTATTTTCTTGCCTTGTTGCTTTGGTCAGGTTCTCTAATATAGTGTTGAGTACAGGTGTTATTAGCAGGCATCTTTGTATTGTTTCTAATATTAGAAGGAACACTTTCAATGCTTTACTATTACGTATTATGTTTGCAGTAGATTTATTTTTGTTCATATGCTTTGTCGGGTTAAAGAAATTCATTTCTATTACTAGTTATCTAAGCTTTTAAAATATGGCTATTGAATTTTTCCATTATTTAGAGAATACTTTTATTAGCTTCTGTAATCAAATCCATGTATGTAAGACTATACATATTTAATACAGAGTGTTACCCCTGTAGAAATAGAAAAAATTAGGTTTAATGTTTCTAGATCAGTAGGGCTGTTAATTTCTGTAAATGCCAACTAAACATGGGATACTTTTTCCAAAGTTGACAGCTAAAGTTTCTAGAAATTCAAATTAATTATATATACATATATATATTTAGATAAAAAGACCAGTAGCATCAATAGCAGCAAAGCTTTTTCCAAGTTCTGTAGTCATCAGAACAAAATTATAGGGACTGCTAGCACACTCCATTAAAAAAAGAAAACAAGAAGTATGGCTATTGAATTTTTATCAAATACTTTTCCTTCATCTTTTGAGATTATCAAATGATAGTTTTCCTTTAATCTTTTCAGTGAAGTGAGTTACAGTAATTGATTTTCTAATGTTAACAATATTTGCATTCCAGGGATACATCCAACTTGATCATGGTGTCTTATTTTTTTAATTCATACATTTCAAAGGATATTGCATCTGTGTTCAGGGGTGACATTGACCTGTAATTTTTCTTCCTTGTGCTGTCTTGTTGTGTTTTGGTATCAAGTTTTGTTGGCTCCATAAAATGAGTTCAGGAGTATTCTCTTTTTTAATGTTAGGGATCACATTTAGAATTACTTGTTCCCTGAATGTTTTGTAGGACTTGCTAGTAGAGCTGTCTAATCTGAGAATCTTATTTGTGGACAGATTTTTCACTATTGATTTAATTTTATTTAATGGCAATATAGGACCAATCAGGTTTTATTTCTTTATGATTTCCTTTCTTGTATTTTTTTTTTTCAGATTTATTTTCTGGGGATGTCACTGAATTCTCTTGATAAATACTTTCTCACAAATCTTTTAGATTTATTCTACATTCAATATGTTTGCCCTAAGTATTTCTTTAGTTGCACTCTATAATTTTTTATCTATAGTGTTTTTGTTACGATTATTTCAGTCATAATTAAAAAAAAAACTCTTTCTGTAATGTTGGCCACTTTCTGCTATAATTTTCTAATACAAATTTTCTAAAGTTTAATCTATTGTTTTAATAATCTAACTTGTAGATTTACTCAATTATAGTACTTTCTATTTTATAATTCACACCATCTTTTTGTTTATATCAGTTCCTTCTACTTTCCTTTGGCTGATTATATCAGTCTCTTTTACCTTCCAGAGTGGCACTGAAGATTGTTTAAGAGAAAAACAAACTAAAAACTGTAAGTTTCTGTTTATTCACCACTCCATCACTACTTATGTTTCAGTTAAATGGTGTATTTATAAGGCTAGAGCAGAATATCTTGGACACAAATTGCTGGAAGTACTTTGAGGCCTTGTGGGAACAGAAAAGCTGTCAGACAGCCAGATTCTCTGTCTTCCTGATACCTGCTTTGGTTTTGCTTTGCTTAGCTTTTCCTCCTTCCCTCCTCCCTCCCTCTTCCTCTCCCTCTCCCTCTCTCCATCCCTCATTTCCTATCTCCATTCCTTCCTTCATTCTCTATTTTCCTCATGTCTTCTTCCTTCCATTCTTGAATCCTTGTTGGTATTTTGTTTGTTTGTTTGTTTTTGTTTTTGTTTTTCAAATACAAACATATTTCGAAAGCTGGAGCTCCCCTCACCCCACCCCACTGGATCTTCCTGATTCCTGGATCAAGGAGAAATGACCAGCAGAGGCCATATGCAATTGAATTGTCGCACTCTAGGAAAACCGAAAGAACACCTCCTGTACCCTTTAAATCCTTGAAACTTTGCCCGTCTACACTTCATTTGTAGTGTTTTTGTTCTTTCTGAAGCAGCGTCATAAATAAATTGGTTCACTGCCCCTTTAAATAGAAACTGCCTCGGGGGGCTGGTGGAACTTTGGGACTGCTGCTTCCTGGGGGCACCTGTGGGTCCACCCCAGCGTCAGTTGGGCCCCCTGGAAATAGAGGCCCCAAAAAGCTGCCCAGTGTACGTAACCTGAAACCTTTCCTGTGGTCTATTGACAGACCGTTGTGAGTGTTTAACTGTGTGTAATCCAAGTAATTGTTGAAGGGATTGTCCCTAATGTGTCCTAAACAATATTACCTTTAAAGGCAGTTGGCTTCTAAATACCCATCCTTGAGGATGAAATTAGATTCAGTTCAGCCATTTTTGTCTTTTGTTTTTCCTAGTTGAAATACTTTAAAAGGTTTCTTAAAATTCCTTGGGAAATTATTTGAAGATGACAAAGGAAGGTATTTTTTCCTTCACTTGTTATCTGAGATGACTTGTATAAAGTCCTTTTTTATTTTTAGTTCTTTAAAAATTTAGTTGCAAAGTGTTAAAGCTTTTTAGTTTGTTTGATTTCCCTAGTTGAAGCCTTTATGAATTGACTTCAATTTGTAAATGATTTAATTTTATTTTAAGCTTTTCTTTTAGAAAACATTAGCTTCATTTTATCCATACTTGAAAATAAACTTAACTGTACTTTAGAATGTCTTAGAAATAGAGACTTTTAAATTTATATATTAAGCATTGGCTACATGGTTTTCCTGAAATGTTTAAAATGTTTGTGGATACTTCTTGGAGCTGGTTAATTCTAGTTCAGTGTTTTAAACTGTGTACATAATACATACTGGCCCAGATATATATTGCTGTTTCTACTGTGTTTGTACAATTGTATAGTTCTAAATAAATGTAAAGTACTTTAGATGAGTTGGTATTAATTCTTCAAATTAAAGATTAATTTAGAGTTATAATTTTAAAACCATTTGTTTCAAAACAAGCAGTTAACTGGCTTAAAATTAGTGAAAACAATCACAGAAATGTTGTAGTTAGCCTCCTATAAAAAGTCATAAATTACTTTTATCTAAAGAGATAAATTTTATCTAAAGAGAGGTTTATCTCTTTAGATAAAGAAAGGTAATGGACAAATAAACTTTCAAATCTTTTATGATTAAATCTGTACATTGATGAACATTAACCATTTCAATAGAAGATATATCATACATTAGTTCTGAAATTAGAAATGAGTAAATTCCTGCTTATTGTAAATGAAATGCTTAACTCTTAAAAGATTAAAAAAAAGTGTTTTGCTAAATTAACCCTTATCGTTCTATGGTGGCAAATTTTTTTAATTTATTTTTAGTGGAAAAGTAGTGAGTTAGTTGTTAATTTTAAAATATTTTTGATTTGTGGGCTTCTGATATGTTTGAAAACTTTCTAATAAAAAAGTCACAATTTTAGAGCACAGAGGGAACTGAGAGTTCATTTAATATTTGATTCCTAATAGTCAAAGAAAGTTTGTTTTTATGACTGTAGATGGGGCTATAAAGTTTTTTGTTTGTGTGTGTGTGAGAGACTGCTGAAGGCATTTTGATTTTAGCTGTTGATACTAATAGACAACCAAGAGTTGTGCTTCAGAATGATTTTATTTTTTTTTAGAACTGGCTGTGATAATTTTTTAAAAAAACAACACATTTTTTTGGGTAGACCAGTTAGAACTTGTGAGTCACAAATAAATATCCCACTGAGATTAACGGTTAATTAGAAATATTTTGGATATATAGGAAAAATTTCATCTCAATTTTATCATTAAATAAACCTATTTGCCCACCGTTTGTAATATGACTTCTCCAACTCTCTGACAGTTGGTTTTGAAAGCAGCTTAATACTACTTTATAAGTTCTTGTTCATGTATTGTCTGTTTTTGATCCTTGAAATAACTTGTGGGGGAGGTAAGGCAAGCATTTTTATCCTTCTTTTACACGTGAAGAAATTGAAGTCAAGGACTTGTTTACTTACGGAAACACAGCTGGTCAGACTAGGTCCCCCAGTCTTTTAATTCCCCATTTTATACTTTATATATGTATGTAATATGTAAAAGGTATGTGCTCAATAAATACTTTTTGAATGAATTAATGTAAATATCATGTCCATATGTATATGATTCTGATATATTGAAATGTACTTATATAGCTGCCACACATTAAAATTATATAATTATAGTATTTATAATTTATAATTATATAATTATAGTGCATTTAGGTATGCATATATATGTCTGTGTATTTAAATGAAATCATATTTTATTGGATTTTAAAAATCTGATAATAGACCCTGTCTGAGGAAAGAAGCTTTTCAATTGGAACTTCTGTCCACAACTGTTACAGAACTATTCCCATAATAAGGCTAGCAGTCATAATGAAATTACTTTATTTTCAGTTTCAGCTATGGGCCATAATCTAAAGAACCTTAAAAGGTTAAGTGTGTAGTTAATCAAATGAAGTTTGTGGAGGAAATGATTCTCCTTAGATATTTTGTGATCTGAGTTGTGTATTGTACTTTTAAAATGCTTATTGATTTTCCAGTTTGAGAGCTCTCATGGTTTTGAAGGGCTCTCTTAGGTGGACCACTGCCAATACTGAGGTTGTGGTTGGAGGGGACTTGGAAATGGAAATCATAACGTAACCTAATCGTGACCAAAATATTTTTATTTTTTACGTTTTTTATTTAAGGAAAAAAGAAAGTATGCTTAGAACCACCAATGATGGATATCTTAGTTAGCTTAACCATAGGCATATTTAAATAAAGTGTCCATATTATCATTGTTAAGCCTGTGTTTGTACAGTAAGTTTCATAAACCAATTTAAAATTAAGGCAACAAGGAAAAAAATCTATATATTAGGATAGCAAAATTCTTAAATTCTCAGTATTAAAAACCAACTTAGATACATTTACCAGCTGTCAAAACTGTGAATGTTCTCAAAATATCAAGTAAAATGCTCTTACAAATATCTGCATTGCTATCGTAATGACTTGTGTTACTAAATATTTTCCATATTTCAGGAAAATATGAAGATACAAATATTTTTACAATTAACATATGGAAATCTTAACCACTAAAATGGATGTCTTAGTTAGCTTATCCATAGACATATTAAAAAAATAAATAAAAATAAGTAATCATCGTAAAGCCTGTACAGTATGTTTCATAAACTGATTTAAAATTAAAGCAAGGAAGGAAAAAATCTATAAATACAGATATCAGAGTTACTTGAATTCTAAATGTTAAACAGTATCTTAAATACCATTTGATTAACTTTCAAAACTATGTGCATTCTCAAAATATCAAGTAAAAAAGTTCTTACAAATATCAACTTTGCTACAGTAGTGAGCTATGCTACTTAATATTATCAAAGTTTTGATTTCAGAAATTTATTTTACCTAATACTATAATGGCCTGTAGTTTTTAAAAACTTTTTCAATTGTAAAATATATATAAAAACAAAGAAAAGAAAGAAAAAAAGCAATAATTTTCAAAGCACACTTCAACAAGCAACAACAGAACAGTTCCAGAGTTTTCATGGGCTACCATGCCCTTGACTCAGATTTTCCTTCTAGCTACTCCAAAACACTGGTGGCTTTATCAGAGTCCTAACAGTGGAATCAAAACAGCATCTGTCCTTTTGTGTGTGAATTGTTTCACTCAGCATTATGTCCTCAAGGTTCATCCGTGTTAGCATATGTTTCAGGACATCATTTTGTCTAAATACTGCATAATATTCCATTGTATGTATATACCACATTTTGTTTATCCACTTGTCTGTTGATGGGCACCTGGATTGTTTCCATCTCTTGGCAATTGTGAATAATGCTGCTATGACATCGGTGTGCAAATGTCTGTTCGTGTCACTGCCCTCAGCTCCTCTGGGTATATACCAAGAATTGGTATTGCCAGCTCATAGGGCAACTCAATATTTAATTTTCTGAGGAATCACCAAACTGATTTCTACAGGGGCTGAACCATTTTACATTCCCGCCAACAGAGAATAAGTGTCCCAGTTTGTCCGCATCCTCTCCAACATTTATTGTTTCCTGTTTGTTTAATAGCATCCATTCTTATAGGTGTGAGGTGGTACCTCATTGTAGTCTTAATTTGCATTTCTCTTATAGCCAATGAAGATAAGCAGCTTTTCATATGCTTTTTAGCCATCTATATTTGCTCTTCAGAAAAGTACCTTTTCATTTCTTCTGCCCATGTTATAACTGGGTTGTTTGTTCTTTTGTTGGTGAGCTGTATAATTTCATTATGTACACAGGAGATCAAGCCTTTATCTGATATGTGGTTTCCGAATATTTTCTCCCATTAAGTTGGCTTCCTCTTCACCTTTTTAACAAAGTCCTTTGAGGCACAGAAGCTCTTGGTCTTAAGGAGTTCCCATTTGTCTATTTTACCTTTCACAGCTTGTGCTTTTTTTTTATATAAACTTTTTTATTAATTAAAAAACTTAACAAAAGAACATTAAAAAAGGGGGGGTTTGTATTGGAGCTTTGAAATGTGGCACTTTGTTAATAGAGTTTAAAGCAAATCAATTTGCAAATCTTTGCTTCTTGAATTGTCTTTTAGCTGTTTTTATGAGTTTTATTGTGGGTTATACAGATTCTCTTGCTTCACCTGTAGCTGTTTAGTGGATTATTTCAACATTTTAATTTATGGATGGAGAAGATAAAAAAGTACGAAAAAAGTTGTATTTTCATAATCATTATTCCTGATAAAACTTTTTGTTTTGTGCTTCTATCTACAAATGCTAATCATGACTTTTTCGTATAATACTTTATACCATTAAAATGAACAAATACTTATTGAAATTACAAATGTGGATTTTATTTGGTTGAACGATTTTGGGGATGGAAAGAACAGCAAAAATAGGTACCTCAAAACAAAATCAGTTGCTTTTCCTTCATGATTACGTTATACTCTTTGATACTTGTCCCGAAGCACTTATCATTGTAAATTGTACCAGCCCCTCTTGTATCCCCTAATAGACTCTAAATTTTTAAGGGTAAGGACTATGCCTTTTCTTGTTTCTGTCCTCATTACCTGGTACACATAGGAGATTCTCAAATAATGTTGGATAGATGACAGGATGAGAGGGAAGAGGCAAGCCAATGGTTGTGAGTCTCTAAAGGGTTGAAACCAACATGCAAGGAAAAGATGAGAAAAGGGAAAACTCTGGGGGTGCAAGATAGAAGAGATGACCGGTTTTTGTTAAATCAAAGGAGTAAATTCAAATGATGTTGTAGAACAGAAAACTATACCAGTCTCTCTTTGCCCTCCCTCCCGAAAGTTTCTGGAGTAATGGAAAGAAGTATAAAATGCTATTGAGATTCATCACTGAGAGAAAGGAAAAATGATTACCAACAGATTAATTAATTGTCTTTTCAGAAATATTTAAATAGATGTTTTGTTCAATATCTCCTCTATTGGCTATGGTGGTTAAGGCCAGGGGAGCTGGGGGCAGACAGGCACCGTCACTTAGGGCAGCTTCTCTTACCTCTAAGTCTCAGTGAGCTTGTTGGTAAAATGGGAGTAATAATGCTGCCTCCTCTACCACGCTGAATTCGTGATTATTACATGAGATTGGTTAGGTAAATTACACAGCATAGATCTTATAGGAAGCTCTTGAAACATGTTAGTTAGAATACTAAACCAGATTCAACCACTGTAAACTACATAAGTAGACGTTTCATCCAGTTCAATTTAATGTCATCATCGTATTCTGTAATTGACGGCTCATATTTTCATGGGATAAGCTTCCAGTCCTTTATATGTCAAGGGTCACCATTTAATAATTTTCTAAAAAGGAACAATTACTTGATTCGTAATGCATAGTGTTCTGAAAATGGCAGCGATCCTGTATTTTTATCCAGTTTTAGAGCTAATCTTTTTTTTATGTCAGTTTGATACTAAGAAACGTAATGCTTTACTTCAGTTCACTGTGGAGTCTGAACAATCTGAGTTATAAAATATATTTAGTAAAGACACTATAGAAATTTACCATGCTTCATTTATGCGTACTTCATATTTTAAAATTTATCAAGCAGTGCATCCAGTGTGCAATTTATTTAACATGAAAGCAATTGATGCTAGGGGTGAGATTTCCAGCTGCTGCACAATCACATTTCTCCATCTTATGGGTGAAGAAAGAATTCAGGTGTTTTTTTGTGTGTGTGTTGTATGGTGGGGTCACATTTCATTCTTTTTCCATGTGAGTGTCCCCTTATTGCAGCACCATTTGTTGAATTTTGCTTGTTTGTTTTTTGGGGGAAAGTGCATGGTCGGGGAACTGAACCTCGTCTCCCGCATGGGAGGTGAGAATTCTACCACTGAGCTACCCCTGAGAATTTAGTTTTGACCTTAGAAATAATTTCACTAAGCTAAACATTGACAAGTTAATAAATTTATGTGAATTTTCATGAATATCAACCTCAATGTTTAACATTTAAAAATAATTATGTTATCTTGATGAATACTTTTCCAAATAAGAACATATTAAAAAAAAATTCGGTTGAAAATGTGAAGTGGTAAAGTACTGTATCTACCACCAGGTGGCAGGATTGTATTTTTGTGATTCTTTTTTTTGCTTCAATGCTCAGCAAACGATCGGTTTTCTAACATGGAAGTTTTCCATAGGGATAAGCTGTTAAGCGTTTTATATGTCAGGATTTTTGAATTTTAACTTTTCTGATGGAAACCTTTTTAAACTACCTCTCATGCTTTTCTGAGTTCTTAAGCAGAAGAAAATAACTTAGCCTTATATATATGAGCCATTGGAATGTCAGTTACTAGATTGTGATTAAGATGAAACAATGAATAAAATAGTAGGTGATATGGAGGGAATTAAGGTGGGTTGAGAATAGACTCTGGAGTCTGCTCTTAAAAATTGCCTGACATCAGCTTGCTTTTTGCTTATATGCTTTTTTTTTTTGATAAGAAGTCTAGCAGAGCATAACTGCTTTCTGCAAAATTAAATAGTAAACCGAGGCGAAGCTGGAGTTTTGTGCCCGTGTTTGGAGTAGGAAAACCAGCCATGAGGCCTTACAAATTGCCCATCAAGGCCACTCTTGTAAAGGCAGCACCAGACTCTGGTCCCCTGTCGTGTCACTGAACAGGATTCTGTATAGCTACGAGGGTCATCAGAATCCAGTTTCACTGCCTGTGGAGTACAGCATTGAGAAACCTTTTCCCTCTGCCACTGAGCCACCGTGGCCCGCCCCCTAATAATGTTTTGACTCTGAATTGTACATAATTTGGATGCATAAGCTAAATATTGATGACAAAAAAGTGATGAGCAGATATAAATGTGCTTCCCTAGTGAAGTTATGCCATGATTTGATAATGGGCGAGCCGTTCCAAGGCAGATGTGCCCTTGATGGTGTACAACGAGCCTTGGGGAAAGTCTTCAGTCTCTTGGACCTCTTGGTTCACTTGTTGGTAGATGCTACTCTTTTTGTCAGAGCATTTCTTTTCCTTTCTGTCTACTTCCAGGTCTAAAGTTGTGCTGTGAGCCTGTTATGAAGGACTGGTTAATCAGGAGGCATGTGTCTACATTTGTGTCCTTTATTAATTATTTGTATTTTTTTCTAATCTTTTAAGAGATATTATACAGAAAATTCATTGGACTAAGTTTCAGAATGAATCGCTTTAACCTCATGTACACAATAAGCAAGCAGTAGTAGAGTCCTACAGAGTAAAGGAAGAGAAGATATGGTTTCCAGTGCAGTGCTGTTTCTCTGGCTCTCTAAAATGTTTACCTACCTGCTTATCGCGTTCCTGCCCCTATGCATTTCACATGGTGCCCGCATAAATCAGCAGCTTATGGGGGATGTTTTTTCTGGGGTAACTGAGAACTTTTATAAAAGCACCACAGAAGCCAAGGGTAAATGACCAGTAAGTTATCTCCACCTGAAATGGATATTACAGCATAGACACTTGAGCCTTTCTTCTCAATCATCCTTGGTAGCAGGACATTTTTGTTTTTTATCTTCAAAGTAGATGATGAATAAATTTAACATTAGTGACTAAAATATATGGATAAATTTCCCTAGATCATAATTTTCCTTCCTGGTAAGATATTGTATGTTTTTAACTAAAAATCCTTTTAAAGATCGACAGACTGTGTGGATTATATGAAATCCATGCTTTGAGAGATACAGCCTAAACCCTCATTGTTGCTTGGCAGAATTTTTTGGTGTAACTGTACACTCTGAAACTAAATTAACTCTAATGTTGAGATTATCTGAAAGATCAGAAAGATGAAAATGCAAAAACTTAGCTTCTGTTAGGAACATCCTCCTACAGATTCTGTGAAAAGTTTAAGAGCTGTTGGTAAAAGCAGCTTGTCTGAAGTCATACCAAATTAGAACATTTAACTCTAAGTTAGCTAGAATCTCATTAATAAATTTAAAGAATTAGCCTACAGTTGAAGTATTTTTCCTCATTTTAAGTATACTTTAAAATGTATTTAAATGCTGTTTTTTTATAAAGAAATTTTGAATTAAAAATGCATTGTAATTGAATTTTTAAAAAGGAAATTGGAAATGTGTAGGGACAGGCTTAAGATTGGATTTTATCATGCAGGTAGTCTGTAAGCAGTTAAGACTTCAAACTGAATGGATGGTAGGCAAGCAGTGTTTTTAGAAAAGAACTAAAGCAGTATACAAGAGGTAAGGGCTTGGATTGGGCTGGATAGAGGGATGGGATTGGGATGGCGGTCACCTAGAAGTCAGGAAAGACGGGTCTGGATTAGGGTGATGGCAGGAGAAATGGAAAAAAAAAGGTAGAGGTATTACTAGGAAATAATTGACAAAGCTTAGCAACTTGCTAAGTAAGGTAAAGAAAAAATGTTATGTAAAATTTCTCTTTTTGCCAGAGACAGAGGTCTTAGAATCCCTTCTTCTGCGTGAAAACAATTTCTGTCCATCTAGTAAATTATTCATAATAAAGGAGATAATGCTACTTGACCTAAAGTCCAGCAACAGAGCCCTGTTTATTTGGGGCTGGATGTCATAGACCCATCTGGTTAAAAGTGATTTTGAAAGATTGCATCGTCCAGCGGGTTCCCAAACACTGGATGAATAGGGGCTGCCTCGGAATCACATGGCTTGTCGAGGGCAGAGTGGGGTTTTCTTGCTAATGCAGAAGGCCGTGGTTAAGAGCACAGGCCGCGTACATCTACAGGTTTTGCAACCTGCTCTCCTACCTCCTTATCACAAGACTATATCTAAACCACTACTATATTTTTATCCTTTATTTGATGTTCAAAAGATGACCATGTTTTGCTTCGGTGTGTTAAGTCAGGAGCTCCTTTTGAATAGTTTACTTAAATTCCTTGTATCCCAGTCCCCAACCCCTCTTTTGTGGTGGAAATGAGGATCCTAGGCCCCATTTGCTTCAGTGTGTTGTCAGGAGCTCCCATGGCCCTCAGGACCCAGCCCTCCCTGCTGCCTCTCGCAGACACCTGGTTTCACACCCCTTGGTCTTGGTCCCCACATTCCAGCTCAGCTTCTTTTCCTTAGTAGCACAGGCATTTATTCTATAATATGCTGCATAGGTTCCTTAAAACCTTCCCATTTTGCAAAATCGCACATTAAAAATAAGATCGCTTGTGGGGAAAATAGTGGTGGTGCTGACCACTCAGAAATCTAGGTAGCTCTGTTTTGTTTTTCATTTTTAAGCGGTTTTATTCACACACCACACAATCCAGTCTAATTGTATAGACATGCCTTCACCACCATACTCTGTCTGAAGACATTTCCTTTTCTTCCACCCAGAATCCATATCCCTTTTCCAATCCCCTTGCCTGTGGACGTTCAGTTTTGCGCAATGCCTTTGTTATATTCAGTGGAAGCACATTGCAGTGTTACTGATGACACTAGCCCCTAGCTTACATTGATTGTACTTTTTCCCATATACTGTCTATTTTTAACACACTTCCTGACATTCATTTGTTCTCCCTCATGCAAAAACATTTTTTAATTTGTATATTTAACGACCACCATTGTACACTCTAGGCTTTCCTAAATTATACCATGTCAGTCTTTATCCTCGGTCATTCCTTTTGGTTTCATATGTGCCCCCCAGCTCTCTCTCTCTATCATACCCACATTCAGCTTTATTCAGTGTACTTACATTATTGTGCTACAATCAGGTAGTTTTGTGCTATCCATTTCTGAATTTTTACTGTCAGTCCTGTTGCAGAATCTGTATTCCCTCAGCACCAATTGCCCAGTCTCTACCCTATTTCTATCTCGTGATAACCTGTATTCTTAACTTCATTTCTCCAAGTTCATTCATTAATGTTAGTTCTTATTAGTGAGACAGTATTTGTCCTTTTGTTTCAGGCTAATTTTACTTAGCATATTGTCCTTAAGGTCCATCCATGTTGTTACATGCTTCATGACTTTATTCTGTCTTACAGCTGGATAATAGTCCATCATATGTATATACCATAGCTTGTTTAGCCACTCATCCATTGATGGACATTTGGGCTGTTTCCATCTCTTGGCAATCATGAAAAATGCTGCTATAAATTCTATTTTACAAAGTAAGTTGTTTGGATTTTGATTGGTATTGCATTGAATCTATAAATCAATTTGGGTAGAATGGACATATTAACTATATTTAGTCTTCCAATCCATGAACACAGTATGCCCTTCCATTTATTTAGGTCTCCCGTGATTTCTTTTAGCAATTTCTTGTAGTTTTCTGTATATAGGTCTTTTGTATCCTTGGTTAAATTTACTCCTAAATATATGATTCTTTTGGTTGCTATTGTAAATGGAAATTTTTTCTTGATTTCCTCCCTAGATTGAGGCACCTCTATTTTCCCCATAAGCGATCTTATTTTTAGTGTGCAGTTTTGCAAAATTGGTGTGCAAAATGTCCATTTGTGTCCTTCCTCTGTATTTATACCTAGTAATGGAATTGCTGGATCATATGGCAGTTCTATACTTAGCTTCCTGAGGAACTGCCAAACTGCCTTCCAGGGATATTGTACCATTTTACCTTTCCACCAACAGTGGATAAGTGTACCTCTTTCTCTACATTCTCTCCAGCACTTGTCGTTTTCTATTTTTTTTTATAATGAGTATCCTAGTGAGTGTGAAATGATATCTCATCATGGTTTTGATTTGCATTTCCCTAATTAGCCAGTGAAGTTGAACATCTTTTTATGTGCCTTTTAGCCATTTGTATTTCCTCTTCTGAGAAGTGTCTGTTTGTGTCTTTTGCCCATTTTTTAATTGGGTTGTTTGTCTTTCTGTTGTTAAGTTTAAGAATCTCTTTATATATTCTGGATACTAAACCCTTATCTGATATGTGGTTTCCAAATATGGTTGCACAGGCTTCCTTTTTACATTCTTTTTTTTTTTGGCATGGGCAGGCGCCAGGAAACGAACTTGGGTCTCCGGCATGGCAGGCAAGAACTCTGTCACTGAACCGCCAGGGCCCGCCCCCTTTTTACATTCTTGATAGATTTCTTTGATGTACAAAAGTGTTTAATTTTGAGGAGTTCCCATTTATCTGTTTCTTTCTTCAGTGCTCATGCTTTGGGCATAAGATCTAGGAAACCACCTCATTTTACAAGTTTTATGAACTATTTTCCTACATTTTTTTCTAAAAATTTAATGGTCTTAGCACTAATGTTTAGGCTTTGATCCATTTTGAGTTAGTTTTGGCTTTTTTGCTTTTTTAAAAAATATTTTTTTTTAACTTTTTATTAATTAAAAAACTTAACAAAAGAACATTAATATATCATTCCATTCTACATATACAATCAGTAATTCTTAATATTATCATATAGTTGCATATTCATCATTTTTTAGAACATTTGCATCGATTTAGAGAAAGAAATAAAGAGACATCAGAAAAAGAAATAAAACAATAATAGAGAAAAA
>PVIY010038842.1:0-23570 GCA_004026745.1 Myrmecophaga tridactyla | reverse complement strand
CACACACACACACACACACGAGCCCCCCTACCAACATGCACTCACACACCCCCTGCATAAGCACAGACATGCATGCGCACACACACACATGCCTGGCTGCCTTTCAGTCTACTCAGGAAGTAGAATGCTGTCCCATCATCACCATCATCCTCTGCCCCATGGTTTCCTTGACCCATAGGTTCTCAAGAACCAGTCCCAGGCTTGACACAAGCTGGCATTCCCAGGCTTTTGTGGTTGATAAAGCAGGGAACTCAACAGAGACAGGTTGTACAGAGTGTAGATTATGTTCATATAAGGCTTTGGTACAGCACCGATTTAATGTTCTTATAGTTTATATTTCTAAGTTGTCTTTTAGAAGAAAAAAAAGCTTACTGAAAAAATAGTGTTTTTATTTACTTTTGAGTTACATACCTGAAGTTCAAAAAGTAAGCCTCTAGTTGCCATTCAAATCCACACTCAAAGGTGCTCTTCTGTGTGCAGCTGTACAATTTGTTGGTTTTCTTAAATATTTAGCCAAAGTCAGCCAACCAATACCATGAAGTCAGCTGCCCATCATAACTGCTTTGACCGTACAGAAAAAGAAAGAGAGAACACAAAAACCACCCCTAAGTTCCCCACCCCAAACCCCTAGGGAAGAAATCAAATAGAAGACAAAATACAGCAAGATTTAAGGAACCAGTGGGGCAAAGGAGATTGCGTCCAGCTGGCCTCTTCAAAAACAGCACCATAAAGCACCCTAGCGCAGTTACATTGTAATACTCAACATTCAAGAAATGGAATGAGGTTTAAATGGTCTTCACAAGAAAGCCATCTGGCATGGATATGGGGTCACCCCCAAAGAAAGGTACGAAAGAAAAAGAATAAGAGTTAGAAATGAGAGCAAGAAATCCCATGACGAAACTGGTTGCCATATCCAGATTCATCAGGAAAGAAAGATGGATGTGAGAGGCCACTGGACATCTAGAGGTACGAGTTCCTAAAGGGTCCTGGGAAGAGAGGATTGGGAGCCCACCCCTCCCACACTGCTTAGCCCCCACCCTTTGTGTATCTATAGACCACTGGGTGAAACAGGGAAAAGAAATTCATATAAAAAGTGCCTCCAAGTGCACCATGGGATAATTATAACTACATGATAAAGTCTCTCTTGGTGGTAGAGGAAAAGCTGGAGATCAAGGGAGCCAAGAGTCACTGATATGAAGCAGCATATAGTTCCTTCAAACCAGGGGTTGTGGTAAAGAAGCAACAGGTGCAAGCTCACCCTGTACATGACCTCTATCTCTGGACCCACAAATAACATTGAGGGAATTAACTCCGAATGGGACTTTTTTTTTTAAGATTGACGTATACAATTTGGTAATGAAGCTTTAAACTGTTCTTCTTACCTAATCCAATCATTCCGCCTTCTAACACCTTAGTCTAAAGTTCTAGCAATTAAGACCATTCCATACGGCTCCTTCCCATTCCAGTCCTTGGACACTACACAGGTAGTTCACCCAACAACAGGAGGGACACCCACATGCCAATACTGTGATCAACCTTTTACCCTCAGGAAGTGTGCAATGTAGGATATCTTATTTCCCCCACCTCCTTTTATGTTGCCAACATGAAAATCTACAGCAAGGAGAGGAAGGGGCTAGCAAAAAAAAAAAGCCAAGGAGCATAGAACAAATCTTTACTTACTCCTCAAATTACTGCTTGATGATAAAAAGGGAAGGGACAGAACCCACACTGATGCTTGGGTGACAAATTCCCAGGTGATCTGTCTACTTCAAACTCTTCCTCCATTTAGCAGATAGAAGTAGCAAAAGTAAAACCATTCTCTAGATCCCCTACTCCCTATCAAAAGGGAAAAAATGGGGACCAAGGTGTATTCCACGAGTTTATGAAGCAGCTTACCTTCCTGACTTACAGCCTTATGGGTTTCATAGAGAACACAGCCCCACAACCTGCCCCACTGAGAGGCTGCAAGACAGGACATCTGCTTGCTTCTTATATATTCAATCAGATCTCAATCCACTTTGCCTTATGTGCCTTTGTGAAATGGCTGCCCATCCTTACCCACCAAAACCTACCCTTCACCATCTTTTTTATTCTGGATCATGGCCAGGATCATGGAAAAGGTACAGGGTGGTACTGTTTCCCTCCAAGCTTCAAGCTCCAAAATGTCAAGGTAAGGGGCATGCCCCTTGTCTTCCCCTTTGCCCCCAAAATGAAGACGCTTCAGTTGGAGGTTGAGGAATGGAAATGTGCAGGTCAGTGATTCTTCTGATCTCCTAGACCTTGATGCAACTGAGGATTCTAAGGATCAAGCATTCAATTAATGTGAGAAAAGAGTAGAGTTTTGGAGTAACCCAGAACTTCCTAGGAGGACCTATGGTGCTGAAGCAATTCCTTTTGCTGGTTGGCTGTGTACCCAAGTAGGAATGGGCCAGTGGAAAAATAGAGCAGCATGGCTCTAAGAGCCAAGAAAGCAATGATGGAAACCCTCTCAGTGTGGAGGTTTTGGTAGGTTGGAGGGAGCCACAAGATAGGAAGAGACATGGAATCTGCTACTCTTTCTATTGCTCAACCTCCCTGAAAAACCTTACAATGAACATCTGGCTGTACCTTCCTTTGGCCTACTGAGAAGCCAGCAGGAAAGACCATCACCTGCCAAGGGTGGGCATATCAGTTGATCAGTATTGAAACCCCTTCCAGTTCTGAATGGACAGCCCACTTTTAACCAGTGTCCTTGAAAAATGGCAAGTGTTTGGAGCAGCTAATCTTGGAATCCCAAGGTCCATGCCTGGGTTAATGGCAGGACCCAACTGGTCCACTAAGGAGCATGGAAATAGGAGTCAGACCCAAGCTTCACCCCACCAAGCCTTCCAATAACACTCATGAAATAAACCCTTCCCATGACTGGGGATTCCCAGTTCCTCTCATAATCCAACTCCATAAGCTAATCGCTCTTGGAGAGTACCATATCACAGTGGGAGAGGAGTTAGTCTTGCCTTTTCTGTTGATGGGCAAGAATGAACACAGGGAGAATGCAGCCATGAGCCAATCCTGGCAGCCACACTGCCTGGCTCCACACCAGCTCCCCCACATCACTCTGAGCTCTTAGCTGGGGAGAAGAAATAGCTAGCACCCAGGAGACCCTTGCTGAGGCTGCAAGGTGTGTGACCCTTCAGTGTATATGAGGTCTTGAATTCTCAGGGAGGTATTCGTCAGGGTACACACAGTTTCCTGCTCAAATGCAATTGAGCTCATTCTCCTAGAATTTCCATTTCTAGGTAAAAACAAAAAACAAAATACTCTCAATGCATTGTTCAGCTCTATAAAATCCCAGGTCAGGTGCCAGGAGGAAGGTTCTACAGACACACCTCCTAGTTATGCCCAAAGTTCTGGCACTTACCCTTTTCTCACTCTTGTTCCATCCCTCAGTATCCCAGTATTGGACCATGCTATTTCCAATGGCACTTTAATTCCCAATTAAAAACAGTAACTGAAAAATAGAATATACTATATATATATTTATACTAGATATCACATTCCACACTGGTTTGGGAGTCTGCAGCAAAAATAACCAGATGTCTGTTCCCCAAAACTAAGCCCATGCAGTCAGCCTCCAATCTCTCAATGGCATGCCCATCAGGAGCTGCTTGAGTCAACATGATACAAACTGAGACAGGTATTCCAGTCAGTCCCTAGCTAACCTTCACGTACTTCTTGCTAATTCTGGAGCTGGATTCCTCCAGAGGAACTGGGTACCACAGAGCAATATGGGAATGGAGCCACAGAGTTTGTATCTCCCCATTATCCTCACTCTATGAAGACCTGAGCCAAAGACTTCAAGGCATAGTGACCAGAGACACTGTGGATCCCAGCTCTTTGGATCTGACAGTCTTGGGTCTATCACATCCGAAGCTCCCCCCAACCTTTAACTCACTTGCCTTTTCTATGAGTGGGTTGTTTTGTTATTTTTTAATTTTTTCATGTGTACAAATTGACCCAAGTGACTCTGAATAGAGGGCATACCAAAGGAAGAGGTCTGAAGGAAGGATGGGGAGGGAAGTGGCGTCAAGCCTTAAGCTAGAACCCCAGACCACCTGGGGAAGGTGGCATTGCTCAAAACATCTCTAAGCACAGGTACAAAAATAAAGCAAGCTATGACTTCATATATACATAGACAGATAGTTAGATAAGATAGATAGACTTTATATAGGTTTTCTTGATATTTAAATATGTGTGCAGAGGTCAAGAGTCCCCACGCCTTTTGCCTAGCTTTAACATCTTGCCCTCCCATTTCCCATTCCCAAGTGTACCAGCTGCCTAAAGCCTACTGGTCACTACTATTGCATCACATCCTTGCACCCCACCCAACCCTTTAGGTAAGTTTCCCTCTCTCCTTAAAATAGAACAAATTATATATATATTTATATAATTTTATATACACTCTCCATAAAAATACAGTAATGGTGGTATATTACTAATCTGACCCTCCTACCAAAGCAGTTGTTTAACAAAGAAAGAGCCAACCAAAAAGAGAGCCACCTAGGCCTGACACTACTCAGACAAGACAGCATGTCCCCACAAATCTCTAACACATATGCGTGCATGTGCGCGTGCACGCACACACACACAAACACACACACACACACACACACTCCCTTCCTGAACCCAGGAAAGGAACACATGGAATGGACAGCTGACTAGGAGTTTGAACCAGGGTGCTAATCCATCATTGCTGAGGGACAGGTATGACAACAACCCTTCTCCACCCAACCAGGACACTGTCCACCTTAGGAGACCTCTCAGAGTGCCTTGGTCTCAATAGGTAAAATAAGTATCTGTTGATAGAGTGACTGAAAACTTCTCTCCCAAGGACTGCAGGAGGACTATGAGAAGGTCTACTTCTCTCCACCAGAAACCCATTTTCACAGATGTCCTAAGCCAGAAGGAAGCAAAGAAAGTCCCAAAGCCCTTGTCACCTGTATGAGACTGGGACATTTACCCCTTCCATCTATTCATGTGAAAACCCTACACAACACCAAAGCATGCCCACAGTATTTCTAAGGCTGAAAGTGAAAATCCACCCCCACCCCCCATCAGCCCAGCCCTTCTCCCCTCCCAGATTATCATAAGTCATGCACAAGTACAAGATCCCTGGAGCCATAAAGAAGTGGGGTAAGGAAGAAAAGGAGGAGAGGGGGGCAAACGTGTCCTAGTTCCTAAAAGAAATTCAGGAACTCCAGTGCCAGGGAGAGGTGCAGATGGTGGAGTTCATTTCCTCAAGACCTTGGAAGAAAAACAGGCCCACTATCTAGTGGGATGGGAAGGGTACATAATGGAGGGACAGGAAACAGGAACCAAGAATTTGTACCACTTTAACTCCCAAAACTCTCTCTCCCAGCCAATGGTCCAAAGCCAACAACAATTTTACCAGCCCTCTTCACAAGCCCTAGCTACCTTAGTGAGCCATCACCAAAGAGAACATCCAAGTGATTTCAATTACTGGTTGGTATTCTACCAAAGTGTTTAGCAACTGAGATACCCTAACACTTCCTTCTATAAGGTATAGCAAACTATTAAAAATATTTGACTAATGCTTAATGTTTCCTTATCCTACCCAGAAATCATTGGGATACAGGGGTACCTTTAGACCAGACTCTGACTACTCGTAACTATTCTAGCAGCTTAAAATGAGGTCATAGGAACACTGCTACTCTCTCAGCAACCCAACACTCAAAACATCTGGTGGATCTATTATATTTGTTCATGAAAGATTTATTTAAAAGTATACACAGAGGGTCCCAGAAGTAAAGCATCAGACCAGTAGAGATCTACTGCCAATCAGTGGCAATAGTGGCAATAGACACACCTAACCAAATATCAAGTTGTTAAGAGTTTAAAAGCCCAATGTGGGCTTTGATCCTTGATTTACTGACTGCTAAATAAAGTGTTTTTTTATTCTGTCTCTTGATCTGAAAGAAGGCAGAATTGGAGACCCAAAGGAACAGAGGAATGGTTGGTCTCTGATTTCTGGGCAAAACTCACATCCCCTACCTCAACCACAAACCAGTGACTTTAACCTATCAAAAGCAAGGACAAAACTGCAAGGTACAGACCCACAGTGTAGCTCCCTGGCCTGAAGGAAGCCTATATACCTCAAGCAGAAAGGGTGATGAGAAAGCAAGACCCAATTCCACCAT
Organism: Myrmecophaga tridactyla; assembly: GCA_004026745.1. Lineage (NCBI taxonomy): Eukaryota > Metazoa > Chordata > Mammalia > Pilosa > Myrmecophagidae > Myrmecophaga > Myrmecophaga tridactyla. Next base: position 17,376 of record PVIY010038842.1, on the reverse strand, counting down.
CCCCATCACCATCAACACTGCCTTGGGAACATTTTCAGAAAATGGAAGAGGAAGAAAAGGCAACCTGCCTCTTCTGCTTAAGAGAACAAACCTGAAGCTCGTAAGAACACTTCCTTCTCCACTGACAAAGAGGTGGTGAAAGGACGGGGACCTCAAGATAAGTCTCCTAGCTGTGGGCTGGAGGAGCCCCAAAAAGAAATAAAGTTGGTAAACATCACAAAGAAGATGTCCATATTTGGTTTGGGCACTTAGTGTTATAGCTAATTCTAGAAGAAGCAAGTAAGTCTAGCTAAGAAGCAAGACTTCTTCCAAGATCCAGTCTGGGCCTATAGGCCAAGACCCCACCCTCACAATCTATTTTCAATGACCACGTCACCCTCCCAGCTCCCACCCCCAAAATGATCTTCACTTTCTTCACCCTCAGCCTACCCCCTACTCTCAACCCTAGGGCAATTACTCCTCTTTTATTCCTTGAGATGATCCCACATCTTATACACCGCACCCTTAGGGGGTGGCCCTAAAGAGAATGGTAAGGCTTCATGCCCCCAGGTTTTGGTCTTACTCCCACATCCCAAGATCCATGGCCCAGACTGAATGGCCAATCTAATACTCTATGCCCTTTACAGCCTGACCTATACCTGGCAGAAGAATTTTCCCTCCTCTTCATGCTTCTCCAGTTCTCTAACTCCCCTTCCCAAAACACACCTGCCCTACCAATTACTTACTCAGTCTAGGCCTGGACATTAAGAAATCTCTTGAGCCCTTTTCCCAAAGCAACAAAACACAGCCATGACGGGGGCTCCAAATCTCCATCCTATTTGAGATCTACCCTCCCTTCCTTCTGGAGAAGATACAAAGGCAGAGCTTGGTGTATATGTACCAGTGAAAATGTGTCCTGTGCCCAGAAGGAGGGGGATGGGCTCACGGGAGCCCTTCCTGTCCCACCACCACATTTTAACTCCTTCCTACTGCTCCCCAACATTCCCTGCCATGCCCCAAAGCTCCTTTACATGCAAGCAAAGCAAGCCCAAGATTAACCATTAGCTTTTCTTTTCCTATATTTCTCTATATATTTATAAAATGTCTTTTATGTACAATTCTTTCCCCAACCCACCCCAACACCCCAAAAGGCTTTTTCTAACAAAACTGGGAGAAACAGCTCTAACCACGCACATCTCAGCCCTGGATTCAAATCCTGGGGCAAGTGATGAAGCCCTGAGGCTCAAGAAGTCTGTTTCTTCCCAGAGAAGCTACAGTTTGTCAATCTCATGCCGATAAAAGTCATGAAATTTCCCATCTGAATCCTGCCCAGTACCGTCTGCCTGAAACGGGCAAGGAAGAAACAACTGAAATTAGCTTAACCTCAAATCTTTTAGATCATATATCAAAAATAAAGACCAAGAGCAGGAGAAAATAGTAATAATTTCTCACCCCACCTACCCCCAATTGAGATTTCCTTCCCTGTGAGAAACACCGTGGTACAGTCCCCTCCTCAAAGGAGGATGCATAGCCCTTTGGGATGAAGGCATCCTTCCAGCTGAGAAAATGGAATCTTAGATGCCAATACCTCAAGGAGAGCTGCTGGGGAGGCAGGCTGGCCAACAAGCATAGTCTCCCACCACATGCCTGGTCCAGGACCACCAGACAATTCATCCAACAGTCTCCTTTCCAAGCAACGGAATCAACTCTTTTTGGTGCAATCACAAACCTAGAAACAAACTTTGCCTTCTCTTCCTTATTGCTCATTTTCTTCCCCAAGACAATTGCAGCCTCACAACTCCCAAGAGCTCCCAGTCTCAGGACCCTTCAAGAACTGTGCCACCTTCCACCTGATCTGAAAATCACATGACACTGACAGCCACTATTTCAAGCCAAGATGCAGAAAGAAGGGGTAGGTACAAGTCCAAAACTCAGGAACTATCTTTTATCTGAGTTGGGTCTACTGCAAAGTCAACAGACCATAATAGGGGAAGTTTGGAAGATGTGTTTGTTCTCCCCAGAGCGGAGCATGACCATCCTAGGAAGCTAAACAGTGCTTGTTGCAATTGTTCAACGACAGAATACAAACATTTGGTCCTAAGAAATGGTATACCCCATTGACTCCCTCAAATGCGCACGCGCACACACACACACACACACACACACACACACACACCGCACTGTCAGTGTGTCCCAGCAGTTTCACATTCCCCACGGCAGAGGTGGAAGACTACTCTGCCAATTTCCAGTGCAGTCCTGAGAGGAAGAGCTGAAGTCGCTCTCAGGGGGGTGATCAGTCCACTGGCCTCCAGGATACCACCCAAGAAGGAAGCCCTCTTGGGAGGCAAAAATAAGTCCAAGGCCACGGGAGCACAGGTTGGCCTTGTGCCCATTCCCAGCCTTGGGGATGCTGCTGGACAGCTGCCACCCAGCAGCAAAAAAGTCCAGCTCCCACTGTTTGGTCTGATGTACTGAGGTAAGTGGCACTGCTAGAGCACAGGAAAGAAGGAAGGAGTCAGCACCTCTGTTAGCACTGGGGACACAGTTCACAGGCAGGTCCCCTGGAAAACATAGCCATCATCCAAATCAGCTGAGCCCCCAGAGAAGCTGGCTCTCAGCCCCACAGGCCATCCTGAAGAAACAAAGCCTTCCACCTCCTCATTCCTTTTCCTTTCCTAACTCAGGGTCCAGAGTTCTCCAGACTCTGACAGGAAAATTCTCAGGATGGCCTGGCCTAACTCACCCCAGCGGCCCTGACAGTCACGTTGACGTTATAGCCCAGGATCTGGGAAGACCACCCAGATTTCTGCCCTGGTCAAGGAAGAACATGCCAACAGGGTTCAGATGAAGCTTACAGAAGGATCCCATCCAGGATTCCATGCCCCAGTCCTGGTAATTCAGGGAGGCACTGGAAGACACTTGAGGGATTGGCATATTGTGGAACAGTGCCCCGCCAAAAGAAGACAGAATGTCATCCAACCTTGATTCTTCAACTTCCCTAGAGCAACATGGTCTGGGGGTGCCCCTAGAGAAGAGCATCACCCGGAAGGCCCAGGCTCTACCCTAATGGCACAAAGCCCACCCCAGAGCAACAGGCCCTCATCAAGATGAGGATCAGAAATGCCATCCCTTTCTACCTCCTTCACCCCAATTCATCTCATTTAGGAATGAGCTGTGGTTGTGTGCCTTGCCTTGGGTGAAACTCAAGGGCAAACTTAGTCCCCAGCTCACTGGGTTGGACCAGGGCCTGTCTGGCAGAGAAGAAATGAATCTCCTAAGTTGGGAGTTCCAAGGAAAGATCAGCCTATCCAGCTCTTAGAAGTCCCATCTGGACTAGGTCATAGGGCCAAGCCATCGGCAGCTGCAGAGAGACCAGGAGAAGCCTCCACTGCTCATGAATTGGCTTAAGTCGAAGGGGAGAGGCGGATGCCCCCAAACCCACCAAGATAGCAGCACCAAGAAGGAAATACTTCAAGGAGCCTGATGGTCACCTTTATACTGGGGCAAGCTGAAAGGCCTAAAAGAGATGCTGGATATATTCGCCACCCACCTCGGGGCCTTCTGCTACCTACCTCGGGGCCTTCTGTCCTGCATCTAGGCAGCACCTTTGTCTTACTGGAAGAGAGATACATCGTTGGTAGTTGTAAGATGGCTCCACAAAAGCTTCTGGATGCTAAGAGTTTGAACTAGGACAAGATTTTAGCAGAGGAAGGATCAGAGCCCACGACCTCCCTACCTGCCTTCTACCTTCATTACCAGGCCTCACCAATCCCACAGAAATAGAACTGGGGAAAGACAGGGGTGACCTGGAGTGCCCCTGGAATCCAGAAATCCAAAGCACCCTGACTTCATCTAATCCCACCCTGCTGAAGTCTGGGTCTGTGGGGTACACAAAGGAGTAGGGCAAAGAAGAATTTCAGGCAGCCGTGGAGAGCAATGAAAGGAGCCGTGAGGCGGGCTCCGCAGAAGTGGCAATTAATCAATCTGAGGAATTAGCTCCCACAAAAAGGAAGGAGGAATCCAATCAGCCGCTATGGAGCAGCACTCCAGAGGGTGCCAAACCAAAGATGGTATAAATAGAGCTGCGGCAGCTTGGAGCTCAGCACAGGTGGCCCTGGCTGGACCAAAAGGACCTGGAGGTCTCCCCTGCAGCAGGAGCCAAACTGAGGAAAGAAGAAAGAAGCCAATTTGGTTTTTTGCCAGCACCCCATCCCCACCCCTTTCTTCACTTGGGAGCTAAGGAATAACAGCGTGTGTTTAGTTCTGTGGTAAGTCATTGCTGAACCCCCAAAGCAGGCAGCTGGAAATCATGGCAAGGCCTCATTCCTGCTCTAGATGTGAGAAGGCAGAGAGACAAGTGGTAAATTCAACCAAGAATGTCTGACTCCTGTTTCAAGAGGAACAATCCCCCAAGACAGATGCTAGGACACCCAGAAAGCCCTCTGCCAGTTCCACTCACGAAGCCCCAGTGCCCACTGCCCTCATCCTCCTCCTGCCATCAACCCCAGAGATAAACCACACTCAGCTCCAATGTACATATATATATATATACATAGAGAGACCCACAGATGATGCACATGTGCATTTATGTCTATATCTCTATATATGTAGAGTTGGGAAGACTGGATGGAAGTCTAGCTCTCTCCCAGGACTTGAAAAACTGGGACAGAAGCAGAGGGCAATAAAGGGCATTGCTTTCCTCTTCTTCCTGTCCAAAGATACTTTGAAAAGGTGAGAAAAATCAACCTAGTGGAGAGGAGAGAGGTGGGGAGGAGGCTGGTTTCTCCCATCTTCGGTTGTCTTCCCAGCCTCTACCCAGAACCTCAAGGTTTGGCCCCAGCCCTGTCCTGGGAGAGACAGCACAGGGAGGAAAGATCTGGGCAAGCCTCAGGACTGAAGGCCAGGGCCACGCCTTCGCTTACAGTAGAGGACAAGTCACCATGCAGTGTTCCTCTTTGTGGTCTTCTCACCCCTGACCATGCATCCCATCCCCTGCCCCCTCAACCCGACTCTCGCCCGTGGATGTGCGGAGCTGTGTCGAGTCACAGCAGCGTGGCGTGGCCCGGGTCATCAGGGTCCACACTGTTGAGGATCGCTGTCTGGTCTTCAGGGAGCTGGCGGTGGCACAAGTCTGAGAGGCGAGCAAAGGGGTCAGGTCGAGAGTGTCTCTTCTTCTTTCGGAGGCAGACAGCTTCGTCGGGCCACAGAACCTGGGAGTTTGGAAACTGCTGAGCCTGGGAGGCAGAACCGTCTAGGGAAAAGGAAAGAGGTAGGCAAAAAGAAAAGGGAAAAGGGGTGGGGGGAAAGTACGTGAAAAGAAAGAATGCAGCCCCACATGCCCACCTAATTAAAGCATATAAAGTAATCACCTAAGTGTACAGGAGACTAAAGTAAATAGCAGGTGAGAAATCACCTCTTAACCAGGAAGGCAATGAGCAATTCACCTGGGCTCCCCAGGTCCCATTAGAGCCCTAGAAAGTAGGACAGATATGGCTTTTCTTTCCATGGATTCATGAACCTAGTCAATCAGTCTAGAAAGAATATCTTTTACGTCCCCTGGGCACCAGGCATCACTCTAGGTCCTGGGGATCAGGGCTTCTAAGGACTGGCCAAGACTCAGTACATTTTTTTCATCCCCACTCCTCAAAGCAATGATGGACTGACTGAAAATCTTTAGGCAAAATTTTAATCAAATGCAACTGATCAGGCCTCCACCTTTCCTGGATGGCTGAAGCCACTCTACTGCCATATCGGTCCCTTCTGAGGATATGGCAGTGAAGCCCTGGCTTTCTAGAACAAACTTTCATAGGGACTGGGGAAGGCAAGGGGAAAAGAAAAAACAGGTTAAAAAAAAAAAAAGGAAAGAAAATCTCCAGAAACTGAAATTGCTACCAAGAAAGATAAAATAGGCCACAGTGGCTCAGCAGGCAGAGTTCTCGCCTGCTGTGCTGGAGACCCGGGTTCAATTCCCCGTGCCTGCCCATGTGGAAAAAAAAAAAAGAAAGATAAAATAGAATCAGGTGATAGCAAGTGACAAGGATGCTGCTTTTCCCCTTTGAAGAGGCAGATCTTGTGTTGCCTTGAATTATGATAAGTAAGCAGCCTCTCAAAGCTTGGAGGGGAAATCTTTCCCAACCAAAGGAATGAAAGCATGGAAGTCCTGAGGCGGAAACAAATGTAACATGTTTCAGAGATGGAAGGAGGCCACAGCTGGAAGAGAGTGCTCCAGAGATGGAAGAAGGCCATAGTGGATGGAGGAGAGTGTTCTAGAGACAGAATGAAGGAGATTATGATAGACAGAGCAAGTAACCAAGTACAACAGTTAGAGGACACTGAGGCTTGAAAAACAGGGACCAGTGGGGAGGGCACTGTACAGAGTGTGGCTTCTAGTCTGGTTGCAATGGGATGGTTCTGAAGGTTCTAATCTGAAGAGTGTGAGAGTGTGTGAGCTTGTGTATGCACACAGCTCACCACTGATAGTGAGGGAAGCTTACTCACTGTTGTTCAAGCTCACTTTGGTTGCCGTGTATAGACAATACTGCAGAGGAGGAAAGGCATGGTACAGGAACACCAACTAGGAGGCTGTTGCAATAGGCAAAATGGGAGGTGGACATGACTCCAAATCAGGTTTTTGCAGTCAAGTCAACAAAAGTGGTCAGTTTCAGGATTTGTCTCAAATGTGAAGCCAGTAGACATGTGGTGGTTTGGAGTTGTGTGCACCCCAGAAAAACATGTTCTTAAACCTATAGGGAGAAAGCCAAAGGGAGCAGCCAGAAGCTGAATACCAGTCAGAACCCTGAAAGGAAAGGAGACACCAAGAGAAACCTCCATAAGCCTTGCCATGTGACAAGGTAAGGACCAAGGATCACCAACAGCCTGCCCAGGAGGCCACAGTCTTTGGAAAGAAAGCATTGCCTTGATGATGCCTTGATTTGGACTTTTCCTTAATCTCAAAATACATGCAGCTGATATAGTAAAAGTGGCTGGTGTCATTACATATGATGCTAGACAAACAGCAGTCAACAGTAAGGTTAGATGTAGGACTTCCGCTTCTGGGAGAAGAAAAAATGCTTGGAGCTGTTGTGCTGATGAGACAAGGTTATAAAAAGAGTAGTTATTGAAACTAAAGGATGCACTAAAAGGCAAAAAGAAAAAGAAATAGGACAACACTTTTTTTCTGCAATACTTATTAAGTACTCCTACTTCTTTAGCTAGGGAAAGGAGAATGCTAACTTATTTTTAAACGAAACGCTTATAGTTCAATTGAAATGCATAACTAATTAGAAAATAATAATAAAACAGTATTTTTGTTCCATAAAAAAAGGCACCTAATCCATTCCTGTGCATATAAACCTACTGTAAGTAGAACTTTTTGATGAAATTACTTCAGTTAAGGTGTGAGTCTTAATCCTATTACTGGAGTCCTTTATAAAAGCAGTGAAATTCAGAAGACAGAAAAGCCACAGAGGGAATAGCCAGAAGTTGAACATCAACAGAATTCAGAAGAGAAGGGCGAGGCAGGAGAGGTCACCATGTTCCTTGTCATGTAAAAGAGGAACCAAGGATAGCCAGTAGCCACCCCAGAACACCTCAATCTTCAGGACAAAGCATCACTTTGATGATGCCTTGATTTGGAATTTTTTTCCTAACCTCAAAACCACGAGCTATTAAATTCCAGTTCTTTAAGCCAAACCATTGCATGGTGTTTGTCTGAGCAGCCAAGGAGATTAAAACAAAACCCTACCAGTTAGATGTGATATGAGGTGGAGGGCAAGAAAAAGGTGAGCGATGAAGAGGCCCAAGCAGCTGGCAGATGGCTGCGCCAGATATCGAACCGGAGAAGAGCTGTGGAGAAGGAGATCTGCAGAAGATAATCAATAATTCTATCTTGGATATATAACATTCCAAAGACCTACAAAACATCCATGTGCAAACGTTCAGCAGGCAATTGGAAATCTTAGGCTTGAACTCATGGAAGAGGTGTGGGCAAGAGAGAAATTTGAGAGTCGCTAACATATGGCAGATAACAAGCACACTGTAAACAGAACAAGAAAGAAAACAGACATCTGGTGGGGCCTTATTTGAAAAAAAGTTGTATATGTGTGTGTATATATAGGTATGTGTACACATCACTGGTCTAAAACTGAGAAGGACTGAAAATTCAACTGGGGCTCCAATTTCTTACTCCAGCCCTGAAAAGCTTTTTCTTTTTCTATGCCTGCAGAGGTCTGAAGTTTTATGGACTACAGAAAAGATCATGTTCTTAAAGCTAATCCATCCCTGTAGGTGATGACCTATTGTGGGTGGGACATTTTGATTAGGTTATTTCAGTTGAGACATGCCACAGGTGGGTCTTAATCCTCTTACTGGAGTCCTTTATAAGAGGATAAAAGAAAGAAGACACAGAAAGAGCAGCATAGAAGCTCAGTAAAAAAAAAACCAGAGCTTATAGAGACATAAAGCTAAAAGAGACAGAAGCTGAAAGAAACACACAGAAGCTCAGAGAAGAAGCCAGAAGCTGGAAGCAACAAAACCCAGGAGAGAAGGAACAGCAGAAGCCATGTGGCAGAGGAGGTGAGGATAAATGGTAGCTGGTCTTTGGGGAGAAGATATCGTCCTGCTGATGCCTCAATTTGGACATTTTCATGGCCTCAGAATTGTAAACTTGTAAGTTAATGGTAAAAGCCAGCCCATTTCTGGTATATTGCATTTCATCAGCTTTAGCAAACTAAAACAATGCCTCAGTATTTCCATCTGCAAGCTGATAGGATAATAGCACCATGCAGAGGCCAAGCAACAGGTAAGTAATCGCATTGTCCCAAAAATTCCTAAGTCACTGTACAAAATTCTTCAGGACACTATTATTCAAAATCTGCAGAGAAAACTGCCCATAGTCCCCCCTGCACAGCCACCGAGTCCAAAAGCTATTGCTCAAAGAGTACTTCATAAATACGAAAGAATGTTCTCTAGGCCTAAGGCCCAAATTACTTCTGCACTATCTCAGAGCCCCCTCTCTGCACTTTCACAGGGACGTCCTTCCAGTGGTATAAGGGGGTTCTCTCCGTCTCACAGAGAAGATTCTGGTCGACCTATAGACACCAGGACCTTGCACAATGTACCTAAGCACTGAGCAGGACCCCTCAATTCCCACACTCAACTAGAAGGCCTGAAATGACACAGAAGAAATACATAAGGAGATAAGAATATATCAGAATCGAAAAAGTATATGACACTATTTATGTCATTAAAAAATAGATGTTTAAATGGCACAATATATTTTATAGAGGCCTGTGCACAGAAAGGGTTCTGGAAGCACACATGGCAACTAGGAGTGACACTTCCCTAGGGCAGACGAAACAGAGTTGGGAAGGCAGTCAGAGACTTTAAACTGAACTTTCTAATTGTCTCTTTTTTTTTTTATTTTATAGGGGTAAGATATATATATATATATTATATATAATATATATATATACACACCACATAACATTTCCCATTTTAATTGCTTCCCTATCAACAATGCAGTGGTGTCAATTGCATTCACAATGCTGTGCAACCTTCACCACCTAATTTTTCAGATGAAATTATATTTGTGTATTACTTGAAAATTAGCATCTAAAAAAGCATGAAGAATAAGAGAAGCAGCTGGATTCAATTCTAGAGGAAATCCAAGGTTGAGACCGGCGGCCAGCAGCTCTCATGGTAACGTCAGTGTAGGGCAGAAAAGGGGGAGTGGAATTCAAGCCCCCACCCCAAGCTGGCCACCTACCGGATCGTTTCTTTGACTTCGAGGAGCCCTTGGATGACTTTTTGGGCTTCTTTATCCGCTGGTATTTCAGAGCCTCCAGCCTCTCAGGTGCAGCAGCGCTCCCGGGTGCAGGCGACTGTGTTCTGGAAGGGACAACGAGAAGGGCACACATCAGCCCCCAGAGAGGGAGCTCTGGAGAGGAGTGGCAGGGAGGTGGCCCCTTGGAGAACAGACTGCAGTTCCGTGGAGCCCGGGGGTCCTTGATGGCTCCCTGGCACCTGCATTACCATTGCTACTGGAAGGGAGAAAACCCAGCAGAAAGCTCCAGCGTTGGGAGGCTACCTTGGATGGAAACCAATCTGTAGAGTAATCAGAAGACCCTGGAAAGGAAGTGACTTTAATAGTATGCCCATTCAACTCAAGCTGGAATGAGGAAGGGTGAGGGAAGGAAGCAGCTTCAACATCTGAAGTCCCCAGAAACCATTTTATCAAGACCCTTCAATGAAAAGCAAAAGTCAGGAGATGAGCACCCTGAATCCCAACTGGCTGACCTACAGAACTGTTTTCCTTCCCCAGAAAAGGGAAGGGTGGGCTAAGTGAGAAGCCCAGTACTCCAGGAGATGGAGGGTACACAAAACCCAGATTCTTGGGGCTTTTCCCTCACTACCTAGAAGATTTGGGAAGAACCCGGCAGCTAAGAACAACAAACACTCTGAATATTCAGCAGGGGGTGGGGGAGGGGGGCTCCTTGCCCCTCCGCAGATGAGGCTCAGACTTCCTCTGTCATGGAAGAGAAAAGAAGAGGGTGAAAGCAGAATGTGTTGGTTAGAGTATGCAAATCTGGCAGCCTCCCAAAGCCCCTGCCATCTGTAACAAGTATCCAGGAAGCCTCTATGTTTAAGATTAAACAGACCGAGGTTGCTGGGAGAGCAGACCCACGAAGACAGGTTTTTCTTTCTCCATGCCAACTGTGAAGTGGAGTTTGCCAGTTGCCTGATAGATCAGCTGACAACACTGGAGGGCAAAGCAAACAATTTAAATAGAGCGTGTGTCCCCAGGTGACAAAGGGGACCAGGGAGAGCTGAGAGGAAGGGCTTTCAGTGATGACCTGTGCATACTGGAGAGAGATTTTCATGAGTCATAGGAGAGCAAAATCTAGAAGACGTTATTAATGCCATTTCTTCTGAAAGTAAGCTGAATTTGGAGCCTAAGGAATACAAGGAGCAGGTCATACTCTCACCCAGCAGCACGGCATCAGCACGAGGCCAGGGAAGTGGCAGCATTCTAGGGTCACGAGAGAATAGGCAAGTCACACTCTCCTCCCTTCAGTCCCATCTTCCCCAGATCAGATCTACAAGTGTAGACAGGCCTCTTTGAAGTCTCCTACACAAAAGGGGGATGAAGTGATCTCTAGCTTCTTCAACAGATGTCATTCCATAGCTTGTTGGTCCATAAAGTCTGAGGAAGTGCCCTCAAAGTTCAGGTAAAGACAACAACTTGATTTTCTATAGCCCTCACCACCAAGCTAAGAAGCATATACGGGACTGCATGTGTGTACACACACAGGACCACGTGCATGTGCACACAAGCTGCATGCACACAGGGCCATGCATATACACAGGACCACACACGTCTGCACACATCTGCACACAGTACTATACACATCATGGGTACATACTGGACCACACACATGCACACACAGTACACATGCAGGACCACATTTTGAACACACAGGGCCACACACATGGCTTCACAAATGTGCACAAAGGACACAGATATTACATGCACATGCATGACCACAAACGTGCACACAGGTCACATGCACACAGGGACACACACATGCGTGCACAGGATCATATACATGTGCACACACATGGCCACACGAACACTGCAAAATCACATACATGCACGTGCATGAGCACACAGAGGACTGCATACATCACAAGTGCATACACAGGAGCACTGGCAAGTACACCTATGCAGGGCCATGCACGTATATACGTGTATGACCATACACACTCACATGACCACACATGTGTACACATAGGGTCATGTGTATGCACAAGGACAGTATATGTGCACACACATATACATACAATGTGCACACACGACTACAGGCTTGTGCACAGGGAACACCTACATGATCATGGCAGGACCACTCGTGCACAGAGAACCATGTGCATAAACACAGGACCACATACATGCACACTCGTGTGCACACAGGACATGTGCACATGAAGGACCACGCACATGTGCACACACGTATATACGTTGTCTCTTACTGAATTATTCCACCTCACTCTGCAGAAGCAAGGTCGCCACCCCCAGCCCCACATGTCATCGCCCCACTGCCTCCTTCCCCCTCTCCATAGCCCTCCCCCACACAGAGATCCAAGGCAGCAGTACCAGCAGCAACTGAAGGGGATTTGGAAGGGAGAGAAGGATGGGGAGGAGTAGGAGCTGAGGGAGAGTGATTTTTTCCAGGGCTGATTGAATAGCCTCACCCTCCTGAAGATGGCTTCTCCCCCTCCTCGTCCTTGACTAGGCTTCTTCATGCTGCCTACAAGGAAAATCAGAGAAACAAACCTTTCCATTAAGCTTGATTCTGTCTCCCAGTCCTGCCAGCCTCTTCAGAAAGGCCAGAGGTACATGAGGTATGATCTGATGAGGCCGCAGACTGGCAGGTGGGTCCAGGGAACAGGGCTCTGCAACAGGACGCAGGGGACCCACTAGGGCAGGAGAGCACCAGGACAATGAAAACCTCTAAGGCTCCTCCAAGTCAGGAGAAACTTCCAGAGATGATATTATTACAACCCACGTATTATTATTATTCTTGTATCATACAGCATTCCCTCATTACTTACCATACCGGACACTGTTCCAAGCACTCTACAATGAGGGTCTCCAATCCTTTAGACAACCCTAAGCTGTCAATGCTATATGACCCCATTTTTCAGAGGGAGAAAGTGAGGCTTAAGGAGAGTAAGTAACTTGTTCAATAACCCAGTCAATCTGTAGACAGATACAAGACAACTTTATTCTATACCGCTCTACAGGCTTCCTCCTGATAAAAACAGGTACAGAGGCTGCAGAGAAAGAAACCACTGCTTCTCGCCGCACCTAAGAAATAAACCTGCCTTCAACAAGACAGCTATTGCCATCACCGACATTCTCTGCTTTGGTGGCAGAGCCAGGGTGAGGCAGACGAGGGATAGAGGGAATGGGCTGAAGTTATGTCTTCAGGCAAAAATCCCAAACAGCCATGATCCATTGAGGAGGATGAGCCAAGTTTCCCTCGTTAAACAGTTAAGCTGCAGCCATTCCAGGCCACCTGCTGTCCACCTGTTTTAGCATAACACTTGGCTCAGTACTCAAATACAGAAACGTGATGACGACTCTTGGAAGTGCTAAGACACTCTCCCTATGCAGAAGAAAAAATAAAAGCAAGTGTCCAAAAAGACATGAGGCAAGGAGGGGAGGAGGAGGGAAAGGTCTTGCTTTTTGGCAAGTTATATAGAAAAGACACGAAATGGGTTCCAACAGATTTTACCTGCAGCCTCTGAAGCCCTCTAGAATCAAATAACCTGACTTTCTTAGGAGGTGGGGCCATGTTCTCCTGTCGATGTCAATCCCACGGGGAGCCTTGAAGGAAACGGAGCTTTAGGGGCTGTTGCTCAGATAGAAGGAAGCTTGAGTAAGTCAGTTCATCCTATGACTGGAATAACATGGTCAGGGAGCCTGAGGTTGACCCCAGAAGTGACCCTAGAACAGAATCCACCTCTGGGCTCTCCAAGAACCTGAGGCCACAGCTCTGCTTCCAAGCAGCCTGAATTCTTCTAAACACAAAGGATTTCGGCAAACTTGGGATTCTTTTCCTTCTCCTGGGAAATAAGGGTATCATTGGAGATGAAGGCCTTGATGCCCAGTGGTTTTGGATCTCCATAATTGGTCTCCCCAGGCCCCAGCTCTTTGCACAGCAGGCTTCCCTGCGATCTATAACTACGAGCAATTGCATGGAATTCCTTTTAACACTCCCCCTTTTACCTTCTTTTCCTAAAATCCTACAAAACTCAAATCATGACCACAAGGCCTTGTCTGATTCATTTTATGCTACCCCAGAGTAGCTGAGGAAAAATACAGCCAGGTTCAAATAGTAGGCAAACCACCAGGACATGGTAATCAAATTCCATCTCAACCTTTCCCTCCCTCGGTGCCCGGAGAGCTGCCATCCCAGCATGATCTCAGGCACCCCGGATGAGCAGACCGAAGCTGTGATTTGAGGAGCATCTCCTTCCCACCTTCACCACCTCTGGTATCTGCTGTGGGCCAAGGGGCTGTGCTCACAGACACAGGACAGGGAGAGTGGAAGTTTGCATGTCTGAGGCCAGGCCCCCCAGCCTCACCCATGAGAGTGCACCCTCCTAACCACACAGGCACCAGCGTTAGGCTTGGCCTCAAACTCAGGGAGGCTTGTTCCCAAACGGGAGTTCCTCCCTCGGGCTCTCCTAGAGAAAGGAGGCCACACTCACATGCCCAGTCCCACCTGCGCCACACCGGCCACAGCAGGTATTTGTAGGAAAGGTGATTGGAAGGGGATGGGAGATTAGAAGTGGCTACTGGCACCAGACAGCCCCCTACAGTCCACCAAAATGACTGAGCCACGCAATGCAACTCCCAGTTTTGAGATGGGAGTTGGGAAGAGGAAGAAAGGGGGACAGAGAAAAGAGGAAAAGCAGGGGAAACAACTTCAGGTAGGGGGAGAAGGAATAGGAGGGAAATCAAAGGAGAAAGAAACAGAGAGAGAACGAACGTAGACAAGAGAGCTCACAACTTCTCCAAGCAAGACCGGGTGGAAACACATGCAAAGGCGCAGCATGAAGACAGCGTCGAAAGAGGAGCCCAGTGTCTCCCCAATGGCCCCAGCAGCTACGGTGCCCCCAGGATCTCTCAGCAAGCGGGAGAGCGAGCAGTGGCTCCCATTGCCCAGCACAGGAAGGTCTAATTCAGGATATGTAGAAGCTTTACTCTCCTAGGCTGGGGACGCTGGCCAGGCCTGAGGAGAAACAATGGTCCTTCTCGCTGCCCCTGGTTTCTGGGTTTGCCACAGTAGCAACAGGAGAGCTCAGTTCTCCCAGAGCTGGCACAGTGTGGGTACTGGGGAAAGAGGAGTCAACAGAGTTGTGTGAGGAGGGGTGGAAGTACTAGCGGAGGATGGTGTCCAGGCACCTTTCAGGAGTGGGGTGAGGGCCTGTCCCAGAACTACCATATCTTGAAGGCATCAGAGGACCCCTAACTGAGGGACAGGAAGAAAGAGTGTGGGGAGGCAAAGGGCAGCAAGAGGCCCTGGGACAAGTAAGCCCATAAGGTACTTCCTGACGGCCCTCCACACTCTCTCCTGTGCTAGTGGATGCAGTATGACAGCAAGTCAATCCTACACAATCCCAGTGTGTCTTGGCCACTGATAGTTTTATAGCACAGACTGTGAAGATGGCAAGGCAGTGCTCTTTGTGGGGGCCTATACTTATTACTGAATGAGATTTATAGAGCTAAGATAGTCATCCACCCTTGACGTCTCTAGATGGGAAAGAGATGTAGGTACTTTAGATACTTCTCATTTAGTGAATCACAAATACCCCCCAGAGACAGGGTCCCTCATCCCCGAGCAAGTGCCCAGTGCTGGCATTTGCTCATTCTTAGGAGCACTGGCAATGGAGTTCATGGCAAAAAGAAGCATCTTCTTGAGTTGCCATAGAAAGACAGTGTCAGATCTCTTTAAGAGACTTAAAGCCCTATAGAATGCTCAAGTTGCTGAAACCTCCATTTGGAACACTAAAGGAGGAGTCAGCCATGGTGGAACCTCCATCTGAAGACACTAAGGAGGAATCAACCATTATGGAACCTCCAACTGTACACTAAAGGAGAAGTCAACCATGGTTGAATCTCCATTTGGAAGACACTAAGGAGGAGTCAACCATGGTGGAAACTCCATCTGGGAGATGCTAAGGAGGGGTCAACCATGGTGGAACCTCCATCTGGAAGATACTAAGAGGAATCAATCTTGGTGGGAGACGTTAAGGAGGTGTCAATCGTGGTGGGACCTCCATCTTGGAGACACTAAGGAGGAGTCAATCTTAGTGGAACCTCCATCTGAAAGATGCTAAG
Source organism: Myrmecophaga tridactyla (assembly GCA_004026745.1). Taxonomy (NCBI): domain Eukaryota; kingdom Metazoa; phylum Chordata; class Mammalia; order Pilosa; family Myrmecophagidae; genus Myrmecophaga; species Myrmecophaga tridactyla. The sequence goes on along the minus strand of PVIY010038842.1, from coordinate 1,490 downwards.
GAGTCAACCAGGTAGAAACTCCACCTGGAAGAGTGCTAAGGCGTCATCCATGATGGAACTTCCACCTGGAACAAGGTTAAGTAGTCAAACATGGTGTAATGTAGAGGGAGGAACATCAGGGCTTGTTCCCCCATGGTTTTTGCCTTGTGCCAACTCAATTTCTTTCTGTATGGGCAACCCTCTGCCTGTCCTGATGGAATGTTCCTCCTAAGACTCTGCCCTGAGCTTTGACCCAAGGAGGGAGACACTGAAAGCAATATGAACTCAAGGGCAAGGTCCACGTTTCAGTCCACCAGGGACCAGCCTCGGGATGCAAAGAGTGTGGAGAGGGGGTACATGCCCTGGCTTTGGCCTAATGGATTCAAGGTGACCTGGTCCGAGTAGCCTCTTCCCAGAGCTAGCTGTTGGGGGAAGGAGCTTGGCCACTTCCACTCTGCACTCCTTGATAGGACATAATCTTACTAAGATCTCAAGAAGATGGCAACGGACCAGAAACCCCAAGGGAAAGCCCAAGTCTCAGGGTTGGGGGTGGGGTGTGAAGGAAAGAAGATATATATGACTGAGATTACTGGGAAAACAGGGCAAGGGAAAACGAGGTTGTTCCTGGATACCATTATGGCCCCAGAGAGGTTTTTCTGGAATACAGAGATGCAAAGCAAACCTTAGGCATCCTGAGTCCCTCACGGGCATGCAGGGTCCCCAGGGGCTTCGTCGGAACTTTGGGGCCTGTTGGCAGCAGGGAATGCCTGGAGGACCTGGGATGGGATTTGGCATCTAGAGGTGGGGTGAGGTCTAAGCTGCAGCGAGGCAGGGCCGGCGCGCAGCCTGGTGGGTGCTGAAGCAGCACTGTGTAAGGAACCCAGAAGCCGAGGGAATGGAGGAGTTGAGGTGCTGCCCCCAAGAGGGGCGGTGAGAGGGGCTGTGGCGTGGCTTCCCCCTGGTTCCCCTTACAGGAAGCAATGGCCCTGGCGAAGCCCCATCCACCTGCCCCCCACCCCGCCCCAGCCGCGGAACTCCCTTACCTATTGAGCTGAGGAGAGGCTTGTCTCGACCACACTGCCCAGATAGCTGAGATAATCAGAAACAAAGCGGTTATCAACACCGGCGGGGGGTGCCCCACGCACACCCAGAGGGAAGGGGGGGCACAGGGAGCAGAGCGCCGACAAGCAAGGCCAGAGAATGGGGGGAGGGACAGGGGAAAGAGACAGAACCAGACTGGACAATGGCGGGGGGAGAATGAGGACGCTGCACAAGCACACACAGGGCTGCCGCGCGGCACGTCCCACAGACAGACAGGTGGCCCTGTGTAGACCTCAGCCCAGCCCCTCTACCTGGAGCTCACCTGGCCTCCCTCAGCCCCTCCACCTGGAGCTCACCTGGCCTCCCTCAGCCCCTCCACCTGGAGCTCACCTGGCCTCCCTCAGCCCCTCCACCTGGAGCTCACCTGGCCTCCCTCAGCCCCTCCACCTGGAGCTCACCTGGCCTCCCTC
>PVIY010038841.1:0-23572 GCA_004026745.1 Myrmecophaga tridactyla | reverse complement strand
TCCCAAAAACAAACAAGCAAGCAAACAAAAGAAAGAAAAAACATTCAAAAATTCAACAAATGGTGCTGCAATAATAGGATACTCACATGGAGAAAGAATGAAATGTGACCCCTGCCATACAGCATACAAGAAAAAAAAGCACTGGTTCAGGCGGGCCACGGTGGCTCAGCAGGCAAGAATGCTTGCCTGCCATGCCAGAGGACCCAGGTTTGATTCCCGGTGCCTGCCCATGTTAAAAAAAAAAAAAAAAAGGCACTGGTTCTACAGCAGTTCAATGAATGCTAACAGCTATTAATATTAATTATGATTAGTCTTAAAAAAATTTTATTTATTAATTAAAAAATTAACAAACGAACTAAAACATGAACATGTGATCAGTCTGTTCTACATATATAATCAGTAATTCACAATATTATATTATGATTAGTCTTATTACCACTAAGGGCAGATGGCGGTTGCCTGACCAAATGTTACACTCTCCTGTGTTATGATCTATGTTCCTACATTTCTCACAGACAGAGGTAGTTGTGAGTTCATTGAGTAAAATCACTCAAACTCTATCCCAAAGGTTCTTAATTAGGAGTGCATGGATAAGTTTCAGGAATGGGGCAGGTCCATAACTCCCCTGAAACTATTGGTAAAATTCTGAGGTGACTTTTCTGAGAAGAGGGTCCATTTCTCTCATCAGCTTCTCGAAGGGGTCTATGATGCACAAAAGAGTGAGAACTTCTGCCACAAACAAATTCTTGGCATTCTGGCTAGAAATCTATTCATTAGAGTTTATCAGCATCCAATTTGAAGGCTTGCTAACATAATTTCAAATTGCTCTAGATTTTTAATAAGCCCCATCCTCAGTGGCTTAAAGAAACCCCTTAAATCATCAGTGACCTCAGACTCTCCCCCTCTGAAGAACTGGATTCAAATCAAGTCATCCTGGCCCATCTTTTTGCCTAGAACTTCACCGCATTTAATAGCCTATTGAGATTTCAAGACCCAGATACCTATCCACCTTGCATGCCAAATTCCCAATGGGCTAAAACCCAAAATTGCCACCCTAGACATTAGGGGGATAGGAAACTGGTAGATTAGCCCAGAAGTCAAATCGTCTCTGGTCCCACAAGGCTCCAAGCAGATCTCAAGCAGGCTCCCTGCAGAGTGCCAGGAACGGCCCTGTCAAAGGCTCCTTCCCTCTCTAGGCCCCAAGTTCTCAAGGCCAGCAGTTGTCTCAGAAAAGGAAAAGGAAGAATGGTTACTCAGGGAAGGGCCTGTTATTAATTCATTTCCCTCACCAATACCTTTTTCCGCTTTCCAACCTCATCTGGGACAATGGCTTCCCTACCTCGGGGACCAAATCATTTTCCACATCCTACAAAATACAAGTGAGCCACTCCCCGTGCTAAAAGACTATATATGGATAATGTGACTTCGCAAAAGGCGCAGCAGCCTTATTCACTTTACAAGAGCCTTCCAGTAAGTTTGGTTCACGGAATGTGCTCAATAACACTGCCACAGTGTAAAACAATGTTGACAACTGCAGAACAAAAGTAAACCACCGGCGTGTCTGTCCTGCCCTCAGCCTCATCCCAGCACTCACCTTGGGTCCATGGGAACTCCGGACTACGGGCTTGAGTTGTGTCTGCTGCTGTTCCTCACTTTCCTTTTCTTTGACACATTTCATTTTCTTGGGTGGCAGAGGTTCAGCCATGTCATCCGGCTGCCACTTGTTCTTGCAGGCGAAGACCCCTACACTTTCCTGTTTCACTCGAGGCTGCCCAGCCTTGCCCCTAACCTCGGCTTGGACCCTCTGGGGAGCTGCAGGGAGGCCATCAGCCCGGAAGCACGTCCCCAAATTAAAGACCACATCACCATCCACCTTCTCCATTTTCACCCGCCCCAGATCCACCTGGCTCCCAAGCTGCGAAAGCTCTGTGCTGGAGCCCCTCTTGCCGCTCGGAACCACATCCAGGATGAGTTCCTTGGGATGGCTGTCATGAGGTAGCAAAGGCAGCTCAGGCATCTTGCGCAGGTTCTGGGGGGTGGCCAGGACCAACTCATGGGACATGTAGGTGGCCAGCACTTGGTTCTTAGGCTTTGCTTCTCCTGCCAGCTTCAGGCTGCAGGCCCCTTGGGGGCCTTCCATCTTAGGAGTGCTTTCAGAGCAGAGGTGGCTCTCTGATTCCTCAGGCCCCTGGTTCACTCTTAAGTCCCCGCTGCCAGGCTGAACAGACAGGGCAAGGGTCCCTGTTTGAGGGCTGAGAGTCAGGAGGACAGGGTTGACTTGTTCTTCATAAGGCTTGGCAGCAATCCGGCAAGTTTTGTTCTTTGCCACAGTCTCCTGCTCTGGAGCAAAGGGGCCCCCAGACCTTGGCTGCCCCTCAGGAAGTCCATGCACGGCCTCACTAGAGCTGAGAGGTGGCATGCCAGAAAACTCAGAAACCACGCTGGTGGGCCTGATGGGCACCCCCTGACTGGGGGTCAGCTGCCCGGTACTAGAAATGCCAATGGAGAGCAGAGATGCTTGGTGGTATGGTGACCAGCCGACAGGCAGGACCTGGGTACTGCTGGGTTTCCCGTTGACTGAACACCGTGGATAAATATTTGCCTGCCCTGTGGGTTTCCACAAAGAGAGCTCCTTGGTTTGGCAACCCGGCAGCCCAGGAGCTATGCGGGCTGGGGTGTAACGTTTGACTGTGCTTGGCTGTCCCTCGGCACCCGCCTGGCTGCCCTTCTTGCCACAGGCAGCACCCGTGCTCTTAGGCTCTCCTTGATCAATGATGGAGATAGGCTCCTGCTTGGGGAGATGGCGGGGGTCTCGGGTGAGGCTCAGGTTGGGGTCTTTGTTCAGCAACAGGGATGCAGGCACTGGGTTGGCCACACCCACGTAGGTGCCAGGAATTGTGCTGATCAGCGCAGTTGAGTTCTTCACCCAGGTGCTTGGGTCCCCATTCCTCATGATCTCGGGGAAGATGACGAAGGGTGAGGAAGTAGAGCCTAGGCATGAGGTGACATTGCTGCCAGCAGCCTGGGTTGTGCGCTGCGACCTAGACAGGACCGTGGAGAGGAGGGCCTTGCTGCTGGTGTGCACGGGGGTCAGCACAGGCATGGGAGGGGTCTTACGCTGGTTCGGCAACGGAAGTTTCTGGCGGTTGGACTTGGAGGAGAGGTCAAGGGGCATCTCGCTGCACTCAGGTGGGGAGGCCATCTCTCGCTCCAGCTGTGGGGGTGACTTGAGGGGAGAGAAGGTAACAGAAGTCCCTTCTGTTTGCTGCTCAGTGCCACCTGGCATCTTGGTGGAATGCAGTGGGGCTGAGCTCACGCTGGGGGCTGGCAACAAAGGCTGTGGAGGTGGAAGCACCTTGGCAGAAGCAGTAGAGAGGGAAGTGTCTGCCAAAGGCCCAGGGACCCCATCGGGCGCAGGCTGAGTGCTGCTGCTACTGGACGGGGAAGCACAGGGGAGCCTGTTCACCTCCAGAGAAACCAGTTTGGAATCAGAACTCAGGGGCCGGGCCACAGAGAATGCATATGGGTAAGACCGTAGCTCTGGGGAGGCCAGCACACCAGGGAGACACCTGTCCTGCAGGTAGGAAGGCAGGACAGGGAGTGTAAGAGTAGAGGAGACCCCCAGAGTGGTTGGCAGTGTGGCCACACTGAGCGGCTGCCCACAGCTCGGAGGCGGGATATAGACCAGAGGCTGGCTCGGCGTCAGCACTGTCCCTGGCTGAAAGGACAGGGGGACTTTTTGCATAGCTGGTGCCTGAGCTGCGGGAAAACACACTCGGCTCAAACTAAAGGAGGCCGGGATGGGTGCAGAGGTGGGAATGGCAGCTGGTGTGGCAGCCGGCATGGGCGTGGGGGCTGGAGTAAAGATTGGGGCTGGGGTGGGGGCAGGCACCGGTGTAGGAGCAAAGGCAGGGATGAGGGTGGGAGTAGAAGGCGGCCCAGAGGAGGGGGTGGGGGTGGGCATCGGCACCGACGGGGGGGCAGGAGCTGCCGGAGGTGTGGATGCTGGCATGGGAGCCAGAACTGGAGTGGGGACAGGGGCGAGGACCAAGGTCGGAGCTGAAGGCGGCACGGGGGCCTGGATCAGAGCCAAGGGAGGGGCTGAAACTGGAACGGAGAGAGGGGTAGGGGCTGGAGCCGACAGGGGAACGGGGCCTGAGGGGGGAGCAGAAGCCGGCACGGGCACCAAGACTGAAGCTGAAACTGAAAGAGGGTTCGAATCAGAGATCAGTGTGGGCACTGACTGGGCCGGAGCCAGAGCTGGGACCGGTGCTAAGGGAGGGGAAGGAGCCGGCACTGAACTGGCCACTTGGACAGGAACTAGCCCAGAATGGGGTACTGGGGCAGGGACAGAGAGGGGAACCTGGAATGGATCGGGGACAGACGGGGGAACAGAGGCTGAACCGGGAGTAGGGGGACAAATAGGGGCCGGCAATGGACTGAAGTTAGTGGTAACCAGAGGCAGGGTCCCCTCCACAGGGACACCGGTTCCCAGAGTCGCCAAAATAAAAGTCTTCTTCTCCACGCTGCTGTGCCGAGTGTCCAGAGCCTTGACCCCGGCCTGTGAGCAGTCCACCTGTTTGCTCATTTGGGTGTTGATGGGAGTCCAGGAGCAGTCGGCCCTGCTGTTGCTGGCCTCGGCGCTGTCAGCAGAGGGAAGCTTCAGCCCGTCCTCTGGGCTGCTCAGTGGCACCAAGAGGCCCTCGGCCTCTGCCACGTTCCCAGCATAGTCCATTTGCGGCTGGGTTTCGTCAGGCTTTTCTTCTGACTTGTGCCCAAGTTTTTCTGTTGCACTGCCATCTGGGTCTGCCCCCCGGGCATTGCTGCCACTACAAGCTGCTGTGAGCTCCACCTGCAACGACAGGGTAGCACGCACGTCTTAGCCAGCTCTGTGTGTGTCTGGTTGGGAGGAGTGGCAGTGCAAGTGTGCTGAGGTACTGGAGACTCAACTGCTGGTCCCCTTGGCAGCTCGACCAACCAGGTATCAGTGGACACAAAGGACAGCCAGCCAATTTCTGTGTCACCTACAGTAACTCCTGGGAAACACCCTGACCCTTCCTACACCACACCCCCCTGCCCTTCTTCTTGGGACAGCAGGCTGGGCACATCGCTCAGGCAGTTCAGCTCCACCCTTTGGCAGGCAGCATGTAGCACCACATGGCCTCTTACCTTGGAAAAACTGCTGCTGACACAAAACTCCTGAGATTCGAAGCTCTGGCAGTCACCTGTCGTGGACTCCTCATCAGAAAGAGGTGCTCTTCTGGCATGGGAGACACAACCAGAGAAGGGACATGAGGCCCATCCAGCCTTTGAGCCACCACCACCTTCCCTGGGCAGCCTCCTGCCTGCCTGGGTTCTCATAAAACCTTCCCATATCATTTCCCTTGGTGGCCTGGGGGAAATCACAAGGAATTGTGGAGTCCGGGTTGCAAAGTGGGGCCTCCATGCTGGAGTTTGCAAGTTCTTGCAAAGAATCGCAGTCTGACTAGACTCCCCTCTTTCGGCTGTTTCTCTTGTTTTCTGGGGGTCTCACTGGGAATGTGGAGGAAACGAGCACCCCTGCTTTTTCCCCAGAGCTTCCCCATCAAGGAAACCATCCAGGATGTATGGGGCATTGCCAAAAGGGGCAATGTAAATCCCCGATATCCTCAAGAGACAGGCAAACCATTTTCCTTTTAAGTTTGATCTTATTTTAAGTCTATATGGGAAGCCAGCTGAAGGTGCTGTATGGGGAAATCCTCTTCCAAAATAAATAGCCCCCCCATTGTGTCTTGTGTTCTAAATATGAATCATCACCTATTCACCTGACGGGTTGGCCTAGAGCAGGTGCGTGTTTATGAGCCATGTAATGATACTGATTTGCAACCACCGGGTCACCAGGTGCCTAGAGGAATTTTAAGGGTGCTACTCCTTTCCCTCCAGTGTACATTACTCCCTTCTTTAGAACATCACCTGGCTCCAGGCCAGCACCTACCCTCCCTCCCACCTTCTACCTTTGCCTAAGTTCCATCTCCTCCCACACCCAGCATCTCCCCTCAGCCTCCCAGCACTGCTGCGTTCTCTTCCATCCCAGCATGGACTCCAAATTCAGGCTGGGATACCCCAGAGGGAAGGACTCGAGGCCAGAGAGCTGGATTCCAAAGGAGGAAAAAATTAACACTCCGCCCACCTGCTCTAGAAGTCTTCTCCAAATTTCAGGTAAGACTCTCAAGACACTGGCACATCCTCACAAAAGGTGCATATTTAGGTCAGACTGGGAGGGTGAAGGTGAAGGGAGGAGAGAAACCCACTGAGAGTTTGGTGGTTTAAGCATAATGTATTGCCCCTGCCTTAGGGAAGATACCAATGGGGCAGGAGCTGTGGGTGTGCGTGGCAAGACAGGGAGGTTTGGACTGAAGAAAAATGCCCTGACATAAAAACTGCAGCAAGTTGCCTAGATGGGCAAGGCTCAGGAATATGCTGCTCCTCTTAGAAACGGCCTATGTTCAGGTTGGCCTCTCTCCTTTCTTGGGAAACTCACCTAAGCTCTGCGACAGCCCCTGAAGAAGCCAGCTCCCCTCCTCACCAGCCACCCTGGCCAAAGGGCAGTCAGGGCACCTAGAACCCACCCCAACAAGAAAGGGGAGGGCCCTGCTAACTCACTCCCACCCACTGAAGCAGGGCACCAATGGCGGACTCTGAAATTGCACCTGGAGCAAGAGAAGCCAAAAACAAAAACAAAAAGGCAAAGGGGGTTACCGTGGGCCTCTCCCCATCTTTTTGGGGCTCCAGAAGGGGCTAACTGAGGGGGAAAGGCTGGTTCCCTTTAGAAGGTAGCTATGATGGCAGAAGTGGGAGAGTTCCACTGCTAGAAATGACTGTTGGTGACAAACAACAGAAATGGTTGTAAGGAGAGGCAAGAGCTTTCCATGCAGTCAGGGGAATCTCAAGGAAGGAGAGGGAGGGAGGGCCAGAAGGGAAGGGGAAAAAATACTTTCACATCAACTCCTGAGAGACCAGAAAAGCAAGACCTATACCCAGCCCTGGGCCAGGGGGGAAGCGTGTTCCGACTAGACTCACTAGGGCTGCTTTTGGGGGAGAGGATAGCGGTGAGGGGAAACAAGAAGCAGTCTCCTCCTTCACCAACCCTGAAGCATAGGGGAACACAGAGGGAAGACACTATTTATTTACATACTTTCCCCTCCTGACCATACAAAGGGGAACTAGCTGCATACTTGAGTCCCCTTGCTCGACCTCCCACCCCACAGGAAACTGCACTTGGGAGCAGAAACCCTGCCTGCCAAGGCAGCCACCAGAGAACTGCAAAGCTGGGCCAGAGAAATCCTGGCTGTGCCCTGGAGCAGCAGTCCTGGCTACTCCAGCCTTACCCATGCCTGAATGCCAGCCCCCAAGGCGCTGGGAAAATGTCGTGTAGTGGCGTTTCTAATCCTCCAAGGAGAGGGGTGTGCAGAGCTAAGCAAACGTTAAATCGCTCCATTGAGAGAAGAGCCCGGGACAAGAATAGCTTGGGGAGTGGGGGAGTTAAAGAAGGCTTCAATTGGGACTGAAAGCCAATCCCACTGTTACTTCCCACCAGAGATGTCCCTGGGCTGCTATGCTCAAGGATTTGTTGAACTTAAACCAGAAACGGCTATAACCTTTCAGGGCCATTTCCCTAATTATCAAGGGCCAGCATTCCTGTCAGATCAGACATTTTTCAGTTCTTATTGGACCCCAACTATATGGGTGAGAGAAATATACAACCGGATGCACATCAGGCTCTATTCCTTCTAGTACCTATGGACTTTCCCCACCTCCAGCCCCCAAGATGGACTTGATTCCAACCAGAACCTTCCCTAAACACACCATGCTCTCTTCTTCTCTGTGGGGATTACCAACCCTCGCCTCAAACTCCTATTCATCCCTGAAAACTCTGCTCAAATGTCACTGCCTCTGGGAAGCCTTCTCTTCTTGCCCCAAGATATCTGTCATTCCTATATCTAGACTCCCATAGGACCTGCACGTGCTGCTATTAGAGTCCTCACTACCAATCTACCATGGCCACTGGTTTGCCTATATTGGGTTTAATAAAGTAGTTTGCCGAAGGAAGGAAAGAATGAATGCTAGAAAGTGAGCAGGCCAGCAAGGAAACAGACAAATTTAGCTGAAAGATTTGATTAGAGCCAGTCTCCTGGGGCCAGCAGAAACCCCATGCTCCCTCTGCCAGCAGTCCTTGACCCCATCTGATAAAGCCAGGCAGGCTTCTAAAACATAACTTTAAGATTTAAACCCCAGGTGCAGCTTTACACCTGAAGTCTCTAAATTCTACTAGTTGTCAAGGGCTCAGGAAGATGGTTTTCAAAGAAAGAGAGATCACAGTTCTTGAAATCTGCCATAGTGCGGCCTAGACGGTGGTGGGAAGGCGACAACAGGTGGAAGAGATCAGAAGTGACAACGCTTAAAAGGTCATCTTCACCACTAAACATATTTGGTAATTTAGCATCCCAAGAAAGGTGCCTAAAGAGAGAAAATCAGATTTCAGGCTCACTTCCTGCTCTGTTTTTAGCAGGGATTTATAATCGACAGTGAACCAGGGAAATTTGTCCGTTGGCATTTTGAAGGTTTTAGTCCAGAGCTCTGCATCAAAGTCTCAACTACTTAAAACTAAATCAACCTAACCTACCAATGAATACATACTCAAATCAATCCGACCACCCACCCTAACCCCAGAACATCTCTTAGTAATTATCTAAAGACATTCCTCATAGGTAAAGGAAAATACTTGCCTTATTCAGCATCTTGAAAGAATTTTGTCTTATTTTCCTGGATCTTGACTTGTATATTCTAAAATTAAATACCTTTTGAATCCATCTTTCACTTGTTCCCCAGTATCGAGAATATTAAGATATAAGGCTTAAGGTAATGGCTTAAAAAAAATAAAAAGGTCTACTCTCCTAACATTAACCTCAGACAAGTTCACACGTCTCCAGTGAGGAACAGAAGAAGAAAGTAGATAAACAAACACATCCACTCCTTTTCCCTTCAAACCTGCCAGGACTCCCTCACAGGCATACGTACATCTGCACACACTTTCAAAGTCAGATTTTGAATCCCAGGAGAAGCCTGGGATTCTGTGTTTTATTGTTCTATGTAACAATTCATATTGTTCCGTGTTCTAGGTGATTTATCTGATGCATTTGGATTTAAACACTCAATGGATTGAAAAAATCAGCTCAACATCTGCAAGCATAGGGTGCCATCCTTCTCCAAAAATGGGAGAGGCATTGAGGCCTCACCCACAGCTCTCTGGTCAAGGGTTATCAAAATCAAGCATAAAATGTGAGGGCCATTTGAAAAGCCCTGGGTATGGGGCATGGTCAGGAAATGGCATATCTTGGACACCCAAATATTCTGGTGAACAGAAAAGTGAAAACACAGAGACCAGGCAAGCATCTCCAACTCTCGAGTCTGAGTTTAAAAATCAACTTAAGTAGGGTGGGCCACCGTGGCTCAGTGGCAGAGTTCTCGCCTGCCATGCTGGAGACCCGGGTTCGATTCCCAGTGCCTGCCCATGCCAAAAAAAAAAAAAAATCAACTTAAGTAGTTTTATCTTCCTTTGATACATCATAAGGCTCTCACGATAATCATCACTCACCTTGTTTAGCAGGAAGGGGCTGATCGCCAGAAAGCCCACTATCAGAGATTCCAGTACAAAGCTGAACGATCATGCGGCCTTTCTTCGAGGCTTAGATCAAGGACCTAAACAACCAGGGGTCTCCTCTCCAGGGTCCCTCCCCAGATGCTGCTCACTGGAGGCCAGCCACAGCCACCTTCCCAACCTCACCTCTCCTCGTTGATGCCACACATGCGAATCCGGTCAGAACTGGTCCAGTTGTGTACGCCGCTGTAGAGCGGTGCCGTAGAGATCATGACAGCCAGTCACCGCCCAGACAGGACCTGCTGTGGCCACTCACCCCTGGAGAGAAAGAATCCCAAACAATCAAAACTCGTAACAGGGGCAGCTGCTTTAACAGCCTTTTACACCGTAACGTTTAAATAAAGGTAATTATAGCATCAAAGCAGTCTCTCTAACAAGACAGCCTGCTCTGGGAAAAATAAGGTCCAAATGGGACCGAGGGAGCACCGGCTTTCCAGGAATCCACAGGTTTCAGGCTAGAGTGGAGCACACTGTTAATCACATAGAGTGGTTCTGAAATTATCCCAAAGACAGAAATGTTTGAGTGTTGGAGGAAATGCCACCTAGCACAGATAAATGAGATGACAGTATGTTTTTCTACACACATTCAGCCTGACCAACTGCAATTGGAGGGCTGTTCCCATATAGCAACAGTGTGTTGAAAGACTACTGGAGATCTTTTGCTTGTCTACTCTCTAATCCACAGAAACTGAAGTATTTGAGTGACACAGCCAATTTACGCTCTCCAGAGGAAACACATGCTTTCCTTAAAAGCCCTTCAAAATTACTCTGTTCTGATTTCAAGTTGGACTTAATGCATATATCTAACCTGGTTTGAAGCTCCCTGCACTCTGATCACACACAAAAAGCAGTGGCCCATCAAGAATTGCACATTTCTGTCCCTGTCCTTTCCTCTCAGTATGTCATCCCCATGACCTACCACTCCCTTCACCATCCAATGCCCAGCTCTCTCCACCACACAGTCAATTCACCTTCTAAAGAAAACAAGGCATCGCCAACCACAGGTTTAGCCAGTGAGCTTGTCCAAGAGCCTTAAACTCTTGAGTTAATTTATTAGCTAAAATCCTTATTTATCAAAGCACAACTGGTCAGGACCCTAAATTGATCAGAATGTTATGCCATTCTCCACTTCCCAGAGAATGAAGCAAATCACAGTAAAACCAGCATACCAGGGTTTTGTTTCATTTATCCTTTATACAATTTTTGCAGCTTGTCCATATTCAACACAGCATCACTTACTTATTCCTATTTTGAGCTTCCCATGAGCTCCTACTATGGGCTAGCACAATAAAGGTACTAGAAAGTCAACAAGAACAAAACAGACAAAACAGTGGAGCTTACATTCGAGAGGGAGGAGACAGACAATAAACATATTATATAATCTAAAGTTACTATGTTAGAAGGTGGTGGTAAAACACTAGCCAATGGCAGGGGCATGGTCTTGGGGGGAGGGGGTAGTGACTACAGTTTGAAATAGGACCATCAGGTCCTGCTGAGGAGGTGCCAAACAACCTGAAGGAGGTGAAGGAGTGAGCTATGTGGGTATCTGGGGAAAGAGCCTCCCAGCCAGAGAGAACAATTTATGCAGAGGTCCTAAGGCAGGACGCTGCCTGCCTTAACCAAAGGAGAGCCAGGAGGCCAGCGTGGCTGGCACAGAGCATGCAAGCAAGGGAGAGAGGTGTAAAGGAAGAGAACAGATGAGAATGGACTCATTCTCTTCCTGTCATCATTCCTACTCACTGTCTCTGTAGCATAAGATACTGCTACCTTCACCCTTTTTCTTCCTACTTTACCCCTCTCTTGGCTTTCCTGATCTTGCCTGCTGGCTTCTTTGGGGCCCTACTCTGCAGTCCAATTCTTTGCTAGCCAATCTCTTTCTACTTTCCCCCAGAAACCTGGGCATCCACTTTGGCCCTCATCTTGCTCTCTGTCTCTCCTCACTTCTGCCCCACCTCCCTTCTTTCCCCAGACCACTTTTCCAGGGCGCTTCCTCTCTTTCTTCTCCTACTGCCACCCATCTCTCTCTCTCCTTTCCCTCTTCCCCCTCAATCTCTATTTCTCTAGTCTCTTCATTCCTTCCCTTATTCCTTTTGTTTCTTTTCCTCCTCACCCCTTTACTCTTCCCCCTACTACCTTCCCAGCTGCCTCTCTTTGCCCCCTCTTCACTCTTCTCTTATCTCTCTCTGCACAGTCCTCTCTCCTCCAGCTTTCTGCCTCACCACCTCTCTCCTCCCCCATCCTCTCCCCTCATCTTCATTTCACCTTACCCATTTCCCTCAGTCTCCCATCAGTCTCTCCTCACTCTCCTCCTCCCTCCCCTTCCCCCTCTCCCACTGCCTCCTCCTCTCTACTCTTTGTCTTTCTGTCTCTCCTTCTCTTGTCTCTCTAGCTGCTCTCTGGCTCTCCCCTACCCCCATTTCTCTCCCTCTGCGCGTGTGTGTCTGCCCTGCCTCTCCTCCCTCGGCTCATGGGCTCCCAGTTTCATGTGCTGACTCCCAAGTCTGCATCTCTAGCCCTGACCTCTTTCCTTAGGCCCAGACCAGAATTTCCAGCTGCCAGCCACTTGCTGCTAATTGGATGTCCACTGAGCCCCTCCAACACAGCGCATCTCAAACTGTACTCATTATCTGTTCCCATAAACACGCCTCCCCAACCCCAGCATGTTTTCTATCTTATTTAATAGCACTACTACCCCTAGCCTGGGAATTTCAGCATCATCTTCAACTCAGTCTCTTCTCCACAGCCACATCCAATCAGGAGTCAAGCCTTAATAATGCCATCTCCATCCTCTCCTTCTACCCCTCTTGCCACTACCCTGATGTGGGCCCTCATCATCTCTCACCAGAATATTACAATAGCCTCTTAACTGGTCCCTGTACTGCTAATCTCTTGATTCTACAATCAATTCATCTTCTAAAGCATCTGTTCCATCACGGTCACCCCCTCCCTCCCCAAAAGCCTTCAAGAGCTTTCCTCTGCCTAAGGAATCAAGCCTGCATTTCTAAGCACAGCATCAAGGCCCTCCATGAACCTGACTTCAAACATCCCATCTAGCCTTTTCTTCCACCACATCCCGCCATTTCCCTGCCACACTGGCCATCCCCAGCTCCTGACCCTTCCCCTAAACAGGCCATCCAGTTTCAGGACTCTATTGTTCCCTCATTCAGAAATGGCCTCTCCCCATGCACCCCTCCCCTACCGCTCTCTGTCATCCCCCAAGGCCTAGCTGAAATGTCTTCATGTCATCTCCGCAAACCCCATCAGAGTGAACCCCTCCTGCTCTGATTCGTCTCAAACACATCGTACCTCTACCACAGCACTGATTCTTGGTCTTCTCTGCTGTGTGGTGAGTTGGTGGCGAAGCATATTTGTCTCTTCCTCCAGACAATTAGCTACTTAAGTTAAGGGATATCGTCTTTTTTTGTCTCTGGTTCCTCCATAATGTCTTACATATAGTAAGTACTCAGTAAACGCAATGTTATATGCAACTGAATTTTGGACGAGAATTGAGGTGATGACCCTGAGAAATTTACAAGAAGCAAAATCAACCAAAAAATAAAGAAATAAATAGCCATTCAACATGCTTACTTGCTGTAGGGGAAAAACACATACTTCAACGAAGAAACTATGCATTGTCCACAGCACACCTTTCCCTGCTGTCTGATTCTAGCCCTCTTCGGGTGTTTGGGCTGTTTTGCACCTCTGGAAACTGTAGGTAACCGATGGATATACAAACTCTGTCGTGTCCCATAGAGTTTGGATTGACTTCCTTACCCCCTGTGAAAGAACCAGTTTTGCCTCCATTTGCAATCCGATTCCTCTGCTCCATATAAATTTGTGCTTTTTGACTTTTTCTTTGAACTGGCTATAACATCTGTCTGGTTTCGCTTGCTGATTAACGAGTAAAATAAAATCTTTAACACGTGTTCACTTTTCTATCTGTACGAGACTCATGATTTTATCTTTTTCTGAAAATTATCTTCTAACATTACTAAGACAGTTATGTGAGTCAACACATAATTTTTGAAAGATTTTCAACAAGGGGCAAGACAAACCGATTGTCTGCTTTACATCACTTCACCAGGTCCCCATTCCATGCAATCCTGGTTAATCAAGTTTTGACTGTTTCGTAGTGTATCTTGAAATATTCCAGCTTAAGAAACAACAATTCAGCCTTAGCTGTTGGCTGAGACACAAGGTACTTTTTTCATCCTTTCTCTATGTGAGGCATTAGAGTACTCAGGCAACAGAAGGGGCCATTCTTGCCATGAGATGCATTTCGAAATCAAGTAGAGTTTTGGTTGCTACCTGAATATTTGTAGGAAGCAGTCATAAGTCAGTGACCACAGATTTTTCACTCTCAGGTTTATTTGTGTTCTGTTTAGAAAGGATTAGTAGTTTTGGGGGCCTGGGACAGAAATCAGAGGGGAATCCTGGCATTTGGAAACAGTACAACATAGAATATGTCATCACCTTTACAGATGATAGAGAGGGGAGTGTTAGAAGGCATAGGGCAGGAGAGCACTGGGGTAAGGGGTCTACACGAGAAGTTAAGAACAGGTTCCTGATGGCCATCATCAGATGGAAGGCACAGAAGTTACTCAAAGGAACTTAGAGAAGAAACCTGGTGATTCCAAGTGACCCTGGAATCACAGGCACAAGGATATGAAATACTTCCCCAAGGATTTTCCCAGATGTCACCACCATGTAATTGTTAAGAAATGAATAGCTGCATGGACCAAGAATCAACTGCTGGTCACTGCTCGGAAGGTAGCGGGACCACTGTGAGCTGTCTTCACTTTGGGGGAAAAAACTCAAAATACACATCCAACTCATGGAGGGGATACAGGAGAGCACATGCTCCACTGACCCAAAGCAATGAGTGTGGATGAGAGGAAAAAAAAACTCAGTAAAAAAGTCCCTTCAATTTAGGAGACACATGCCTACAGAATTAGAAAGACTGACCAAGACCCGAGGGAATGATTTCAACACGCGGGCAGTCATATGCTGGCAGCAGAAAGTAGGTATCTGGACATAATCACGACGCTATGGAACAGGGGACAGACACCAAAAGGAAAATGGATTAATAGGTGACCAGTAACTTTTTTAAATGGAGGAAGGAGCAGCTAAGCCAAAAGTGAACATGTAGTGAAAGAGATTTACTTAAAAAAAAAAAATCCAAGCAGGAAAAAAACCAAAAAACAAAAAGAAAACGCCGGAAGACAAGGGCAGGTGCGAAAGGCATAAAAGAGAAGCCCATGGCATATAAGAACCAAAAGGGAAAAAAATGAAATAGGGGAACCTGAAATATTTCACCATCATGGGCCAAACTGAAATACTGTGGGGAAGCACTAAGGACAGACATTTTAGAAAAGTTTAGGGAGTTTATGTTATCAAAAGGGGGAAGAACGATTATCAAATTATAGCCCTTTAGAGTAAGGGGGAGCTGGTAATAGGGGATGCGCAGAATTAAAATCTCAAAGGAGATTTTACAAATGGGGTAGAATTTTGTTATGCTCTGTTTTGAAATGATGATGCTCAAACAAGTAGATTTCACAACAGTTACGAGCAGAAGCATGGTCATCATGCATATGAGGAAGAGAAGGACATTTAAAGGAGGTAATACAACATCTATCTGATGGATGTTTTTTACCAAGGTGGACACTGTTTTAAAAGTTTTTGACCTTGAAAACAACCAGACAGTGTCTTCACCCAGTTGAAAAGTTCTCCAGAACCATGTAGGTCTCTTTGTGGCCGAAGACCCCTTACACACAGAACTACAGGAGATGGCAATGTATGGGTCACAACAAGGTCCTCTACACACATCACAGAACCTGCCCATTTATTCATGGTTGGACTCTACCACCAAGACAGTAAACTAGAAACCCAAGATTAAGCAGGTCTAAGTTAAACTATATCTGGTTAGTACTCCCCCAGGCTTCTTTTGCTTCATACTGCCTGGTGACCTGGAAGCAATTATGGCTTAGAAAATGAAAGAGCTGGAAAATATTCATCTTGAAACCTGGCCCTGAATCTGTCCTCAAGAGGATAGGCGTGGCTAGTGGCCAGTTTAAGGAGGAGGGTTGGGTCAGTGATGACTAATGAGTAAAGAAAACCAACTTTAGGACCTATTGCTCCAATAGAAACATGGAGCTCTGGGTAAAGTTCCCATAAGACAGAGGCATTCACTTTTAAACTTCACAGAAGCAAAAGAGAGGCCACCCCATTATTCTGCTTTGAGAAAAGCAGCATCTATAAGACACCCCCGAGGAGATCCAAAAGACCATTGAAGTTGAGCTCCTAGGGTCAAAGTGAAAAGACCATTTCTGCACAGTCACTGGAGTGCCTTTACAGAGAAGTCAAAACTTCTCAAAATCATTGTTTTCAAAAGGAAAATGTACACATACCCAACAAGGATGAATTTGCCTAGCTTTAATATGGAACTCCTACTACAGATCTTACCCTCCTTGTTTCTCTACCTCAGTCCACAGGAAACTAACATTCCTGTTTTCCCTTCTTAATTACATACCCGAACCCCTGCCCTCCGATGAGGAAGTTCTCCTAGTTTAAATAGCTCGAATTTGATTTCCCATATAAAAATATTCTAATATTCTCCTCAGGCTTTCCCCCCAATATCTATATCCCTTCATTTTCCCCTACCATTAGCTAAATATCATCATTCCCAGACACTCAATCCTATATGCATGACCTAATCACTTAACTTTGTTTATCTTCACACTAAACGGTTTCTCTACCACTACCAGCCCGCACCCCCCTCCACCTCACTGCCAATCAACTAGAAATAATCTGCCAGGCAACTTAAAGAAGGAAGAAGGACCCTCTGAGCTGTTCACCCCAACCCTTCTGCTGAACTTAAACTATTCTAGCAGTTTCTAGTTCTCCTGGTTTTTTCCTAACTAAATATTTCCACTGGTGTCTACCCCAAGGGATCTGTCTTATAAGGGACACTGCATCCTGTTCTCAGATAATTTAATTCCTGTATTTACCAACAAGGCTAAGCAGTTGCCTGTACATGGCTCCAGCATGGACACCTTCATAGACACCTTGGGTAGCTCTATGCTTAAAAATCTTACCTATAAACATTTACGTGACTGAATACAAAGGAACATTAGCTGTTAAAACATATGGAACTTCTCCTTTCACATGAATGTAGTTGCCTCTAAAATAGTCACGTTAGGAGGCTGGACATTTATCTCAATGGAGTGGCCAGAGCTGGCAATTTCCCTAGCACTGAACCTCAAACCTTGGAGGGTCAATCTGATGTTTAGAAACTGCCAAAATCCATTCACAACCCTCTAATCAAACAGCGGCAATACCTTTGAAAAGAGATATACTTTAGCACCTATAGCCCAAGGTGTGAAAACTTGGAGAGCACTTCCAGCTCCCATTTCTTAGCCACCTCAGACCATTTACTGTGTCATCTGTAAAATGGGAATAAACTAGTTCCTTCTTAGAATTGAGAAAAACAATGAAAATACGTGAAAGAACCAAAGGTAATCTACTATATTTTTATACCCCTAGGTACTGCCATGATACTTTTTTTTCTACTCCTCAAATAGTACTTACTTCCATTGTTTGCCATAAGGAAATTATTTTACTCCATTTAGGGAAAACACTTCATCACAGCTCTATACGAGATCCGGGCTCAAGCTACAATATTCTGTACAATATCTAGATTTCACAGACAGATATCTAGAAAACCTAAAAGATCATATGAAATGAATCAGCCTTTTTCAAAACACAAAGCCATCTCATAATGTCACCCTAAGTAACTAAGGTCAGGTATTGAGCACTTCTAATTTTTGCTAGATCAAAAATAAGAGTTGGCTTTCCTCAGTTTTGGTCTTCAACAGGACCATGTGAATATTTAGTGTCTTTCATACTCTAGGGTTGAATCATTGTAATCTGAGACTTGAATCCCTTTTGTGATGTTTCCATGTCTTCCTGCTATGGGCTGTGACATTGGCCCTCTGGTGTCTCCATTTCAGTATACTGCATTCACGATATGGGATTTTCATGATATGGAATCTAACGAGGATTCCTTTTCACCCAACTTTTGTTGTGTGTGTGTGTGTTTTTAAACTTTCCTGTACCACTCTTACACAAATACTTGAAGAGGCCAGAATCAGGTTATGTTTTTTTCTATTCTCCTACCCTAGAATCAGTTAGCTACTGGGCTCAACTAATTATATATATACTACATACATATATACATATATATAATCTTTCCTTAAACAGTGTTAGCTCACAGAACTTCAAACCGTCATTACTGACTCAACCTGCTACCAGTCCATAGGTTCAAGGCTAGAAGGAATATTTTCTACTTCTTTTATAGCCCCTTCTCAATAGCACCTAGCATGATACAAGGCACACGGTATATATTCAATACTTGCTAAATTACCGGGAACAACTGACATCCTTTCTATGTCATACAGAGACCAAGAATCCCATGCAAAAAGCACTAGATCCACTAGATTCCTTTTCTTTCCTTTGCTCTCTCATAAACTTTCTCTTCTCTCTTTTCTTTACTTGCATGACAAAGACAATCACAGAAATAAAATAAAATTGGGCTGGGGCAAAACAATAAAGTCAACTTCCAATGATCTGTGCGTGGCTTAGCCACAGCTAATTTTTACACCCAGGAGACTTAGGGACTGCCTTCAGCCACTGTCAATAGATGTGTGCTCAGGGAACAACTCATTTGAATATTTACCTAAGCAGAATATAAATAGGAAGGTCAATCTGCTGGGGAGGGGGGCAGGTAGAGAATAATAATACATTTCCAAAGTCCAACGGAAATGACCAGTTTGTTAACTGGCTTACTGTTTTAGATTGGCCTGCCATCACTCTCTATACACACTGGCACTGCTTACGGAGAGCTGACTATTGGCACCCAAGTCCACTCCCTCTGCAGGGAGGGAATCTATTTCACATGTCATCATTTTTCCCTTCTCAGAAGTTTGGTTTGGGGATACCTTAGCTATTTGAGATCTTATTCTCTCCCATTGAGTCGTCAACCAACATCCTTGTCACAGAACCATACCAGACCTGGGCTCTATCTTCCAGAACTTCAGATGTCGCAGACAGCTGGAAAGCCCAAGTCATAATTAAACACATCAGCCCTTTTTAGAAAGCAATGGTTTTCTAAAATGTCACCCTAGTAACTAGGCTCGGGTCATTTTTTAAGCATGGTCCAAAATTTCCCCTGAAGTTTCAACTGGATATACAATCTTCAGCTCCTGCCCTGAAATACTGAGCAGTGTTACAGCACAGCTGTTAAAGCTGCTGCCACTTCCACCTCAAAGGTGGATGCAATAATGCAGTGATGAGCCAAGCTATTTCTTCCTACCACTGTGTAAATGCTAAATGTGTACTAATACAACAGGAATATGGAGAAAGAGCACAGAGAATCAAGATATAAGGGAAGCTCAGGAACTAGTGATAGTTTTCATCCTGCTACCATGCTTACCATAAAGTTATACGCAATTGATTAAGAACATTTAGACTATAATATATAACAACAGATACCATTTATTGGGCACCTACTATCATCTCCGTTTTATAGGTGAGGAAACCGAGGCTCCAGATAGTTAAGGGACTTGCTTCGTTCCACACAGCCAGGAAGTGAGAGGGCAAGGAGTCTAAGCCAAAGCTGTATGTCCCTAAAGACCTTCAGGTGATTCTGCTGCACACTGAAGTTTAAGCACCACTACACTATACTAACCTGTGCAGGGTACAGCCAAATTAAACTGAGTAAAGCCTCATTATCATAAAACACCTAATCATTTCATGGATCCAGGTATAAAGTGCATTGCCTCACCCTTGGGATCATGGCCATGGACAGTACACCTCTCCACAGAACTTGGAAAAACTAAAACCCACTTGTTCTCCCTTGTCCTGACACCAGCGTTATAACAAAACTCAACTGTACCCTTACATGGCACTAAGATTTCTAGGCATACCTTAGCAATGAGGCAAGCAAAGTTTGTTTCTTAGCAGACAGTTGGTAAAGAAGCCTGAAACACAAAGCTCTGCCTGCTCCTTAGTACTCTCGATTCTTCGCAGATGCTTAGATTAAGGTCTTCTTAAAATCCAAATGAAGACATATCCCGCCTCACATACTCTGATGTGTCAATCTGAAAACCATCACATTCTGCAAATAATACATCGTCTCTCTTCAAATGCATCACAATTCACTAACCAGGGAAAACATGAACTTGACAGGAAATTTGTAAAAATGTTTTAAATATTTTACAGGGAAAAGGTGGCTTGAGCTTTAGAAAAAAAAAAAAGAGCGGGAGAAGCATTGAATGATGGGGATGGAAACATGAGTTAAATTTTACTCTTGACCGGAATTCAACTTCAGTTTGTCCAAGAAAGTTTTCATCATAAAAGATTGTTTTTAAGTTGTGAGCAGTGAGAAAGGTACAATTTAGAAACAGAACAGTTTGTATGTTATTTTAAGGATGACCACTCAAAAACCAGCATTAATAAAGCACAGCTCGCATATAAGATTATATAAAATACCATACTAGCATCCTAGTGGCTAGAAGGTAGATTATCTCTTATAACCTCCCTCTTTGGCTGTCAGGACACTAAACGCTCTGGCCAGCATCAACTCACACCTAATTTGAACTCCAGCATTAAGAAATTTCTTTTCTTTTTGAAAACTACCATCTAAGGGTCTTCCTTCCTCCTTCCATAACCATCAGTAATTTCTCCCCTTTCCCATCTGTCTTATCCCACAACCTTCTGCTTTCCCCCAGGGCTCTCCGTTCCACTCTAGTGTTCACTTCCCCACCTTAACTCAACCACAACCTCCTTCTCTCTGAATTGTGAATTCTGGTTAGTCCTAGAAAACAGCTCTCTACTCCCAATGGCCATTCAATTCCATCCCAAACTTAGCTCAGCCCAGAATCAATGAACCACAATTTCAG
This sequence comes from Myrmecophaga tridactyla, assembly GCA_004026745.1. Taxonomy (NCBI): domain Eukaryota; kingdom Metazoa; phylum Chordata; class Mammalia; order Pilosa; family Myrmecophagidae; genus Myrmecophaga; species Myrmecophaga tridactyla. The sequence goes on along the minus strand of PVIY010038841.1, from coordinate 2,917 downwards.
ATGTCATAAGATCCAAGCCCCTGATTTGATCCTCTCCTTCATGCCCCCACCTCACCCTCCAATTCCAGCCCAAGGCCCTCATGCCACACTGTTCTTTATCTTCACTTTGGAATTTCCATCACTCAGCTGCTTATATCTAGAATCCCTTCCACCTAAAGACAGGAAAAACTGGTGTATTCCCACTTTCTGCTTCTTTAAAGGACATTCTATTTAGGACAGTGAATCCCTCCCCCCATTCAGTATCCCTACTTTGGTCTAGAGTTTCTAATTAATGCTTAGGCTTGTAGCCCTGGTTCTCTGCTAACCCCTGCCTCCTGGCTCCTGCCAGGGCAACAGCTATCAAAGGCAAGTTTTTACCTTTCCCAACACCAGCTCCAAGTGACATATAAGTAAATGTCTTCGTCCTTTGGCTCTTTATTCCTCTCTTTTTCTCTCACAATCTGTGTTCTTTTTTTTTTTTTGAACCTGTCAACCCTCTCTACAATCTCTATTTCCTTATAGGTGCATATACTTATCTTTATATTTCTTCCTAAGTGCCAGTTTCTCTCCAATGCTTTTTTTACCCAAGATCTTCCTTATCTCTTGCTCAGTCCTTAGTAATTCTAGCATGAAAGTGTAAAGAGCTCAAGAGATTCTTCAAACTTTACTTTGGAAAACAGTATCTTGGAGATTTCAAGATTCCACTTTTACTTTACTTGGCCCTAACACGGGACCAGCAATGATCACCTTTCTTTCCCCTTCACTGCCAAACCAAGCCTCTTCCTGACTTCTCCTTTTGCCTTCCTTCCTTCTAGCATTCAAGTCCTTTTCTCCCATAATTCTGTTCCCCTAAAAAAAAGCCCCTCCCTAAAACCCATAATCCAGTTTAATCATGTCACGAGATCCTCTGCCACCTGTATTAAACGTTTTTTTCTTTCTACTGAGTGAATTACATCACGGAAAAAGTAAAGAAAAAGCGAAGAGACCCCTGGAGGAACCCTCTTTGCTTCTCAAGAAAGCCCATGCCACTCTCTCTACTCTTTCCTGGCAAATCAAAATAGCCAGATCCACATGTGTCTTCGATGCAGCCATCATTTCTCCTGGAACTCCCTCTTTACTCTGGCCAGTCCCAACTGCAACAGCAGAGCTTACCAGGGCCTTAGCTTTCCTCTGCCCCATCCCAACAACGAGCCTTCCCTTCCTTATTGGCCTATTCTAAGAAGCTAGTCTTCCTTAATCCAGACATTAGTGTCCCTTCCCCCTGTCTCCATCAATGACTTACCAACTCCTGTTCTTCTCAGCTACAGAAAGGAAAAGAAACCTACAACCCCTGCTGCAAAAGTGGAGACAGGGTCAGCCCTTTTTAAAAAATCAATTTTGGTAAGGCTCTGTGCCCCAAGACCTGGATGCCTGGTCTCCCACATTTACCCTGAGGTTACCTGCCTCTGTTACCCTATCAAGAGATGGGCCTGCTTATTCAATTGCCACATGACTTCATCAAGATGAACAAAGCCCTCCCTAAACTCTATTGACCTTCAGATTCTCTTAACTTGACTAGCCCAACCCCTTTGCTCTTCCTTCCCTCAATCTTTCCTACCAACTTCTGATTCTCCATCAGAAATGTATAGGGTTCCTCCTCAACTTTCTGCTTCTATTTGGAGCTCCTGGGTGTTTCTTGGAATTGGGTTACTCTATTTAATCCCCAGTGGGATCCCCTAAATTTCTGCCCTATACGCCATCGCCATCTTCAGTACCACATGGTGACATCACCCTCCAATTTGAGTACCCCTAAACTCTGGCCCAAATATCCTCCACTGTGCCACCAAGCATCTCCCCCATAACAAAGCTCCCTGTATCCCAACATTCAAGGACAAGAGAAATAAACAGAGAACTAGATGACCTTTTAAGTGCCTTCCAACCTTGGGACTTTATCAATCTAATCCACTCCCAACTCCAAATGTACCCCTTCCCCCGTTTATTTCCCCATAAAATGTTTCAGCAGCGTGACTTTGAGGGACAGACTTCTAAGTTGAAAGAACTATGGGGTTAACCCAGCCTAAGGCTAACCTACCTAAAGCTGTACCCCCAAAACTCCCACCGAAGATTTCTGCAACTGTACTCCACGTCTGTGCCCAGAGGACGACCTCCAAACTGTCTCGAGAGTGTTCAGGTGTAACACGAAGTTGCTGGGCCCCCTTCCTACGATCCCCGAAAGAGCCCCTAAACCCTGGGGCTTGACGTGTTCTCCCAGAGGGATGCCCGCCCTTACCGTCTATTCCAGGAGACACCAAGAATGAATAAGAATCACCCCATCGACAGTTTCTAACAGCCAACAAGGATATCTCAAATCAATAAAACAGAAAACATAGTGCTTCCACTGGGGGCGGGCGGAATCGAAGGGCACCCCCACGGGCCTGTGCTGTTGGCCTCCCGGGTTTGCAGTGTGCTTCCCTCCCGCCTTTCCCCTCGACCACATCTTTGCCTACAACAATCTCCCGCACCTCCATAACGCTGAATCCCAGAGCCAAGGTGCGGCCGGCTCCTCCCAGCCTGGCCCCGGACGTCCCTCTGGCCCAGCCTTCCTCTCGGCGGGACCCTGGCGAGGAGGGCCCCCTCCACTGTCCAGCTCGCCTCCCTAACCGTATCCGGACCCCTAAGGTCCCCTGCAGAGCTCTGTCCCGAAGCAGAACCTCGAGGAACCAAGCCCACGAGGCCCGTCGCGGGACCCACCCCCCCCCTTCCTTCTTCCAGCACCTCGTCCTCCATGCACCCGGCCCCCGGGGCTCCTCGTCGTCGTCGTCCAGTCTCGTACCGCCCCCCGTCGGGGGCTCCACCCCCCGCCTGCCCCCGCCCCCAGGACGGCCCCCTCCCCACCGCGCACCGCCTGCGCCCTCTGCCCCGGCACGGGACTCCCTTTGGCCTCCGTTCCCCGCCCAGA
>PVIY010038840.1:0-23573 GCA_004026745.1 Myrmecophaga tridactyla | reverse complement strand
TTTCCACTGAGGCTCTTTCTTACGTGGAAGGCACAGGATGGTCTCTGCTGGTCTTCTCTCCAGGCCCTTGGGTTCCAACAACTTTCCCCGGGGTGACTTCTTTCTCCATCTCCAAAGGCCTGGGCTGAGCTGCAAGTGCTGAGATGAGGAATGCAGAGCTGCTTAGGCTGTGCTACGTTGCATTCTCTCATTTAAGCACCAGCCAATTAAGTCAAACGTCACTCACTGCAGCAGACACGCCTCCTAGCTGACTGCAGATGTAATCAGCAACAAATGAGGTTCACGTACCATTGGCTTATGTCCGCAGCAATAAGACTAGGTATGCTCACCTGGCCAAGTTGACAACTGAATCTAACTAACACAACTAGATTCTGGCAAAATCCCAATTTGAAGGCTTTTCAAGATTCATTTGAATTTATTATGCAATCTATGCCAAAGGTAAAAAAATATATATGTATAGTGAGCAAAGCAGTCTGGAAAGAGCAATGCAAGAGTTGGTACGCAAAGAATTTCTAGTTAGTAATCATTTAAACTGAAATTCACTTAACACCCTTCTCCAGGTAGTTCAATTATTTGTAGTTTTAATAAATTTCAATATACATGATTTCAGCTTTTTAGGAAGGACACCAGAAAATGGACTCAGCAGGCTTCTCTATGCTGTTGCATTTCTCTGCTCAAATTTCTAGCTGCATGGGCAGAAACCAAAGGTTGAGAAGGGAAGTTCAAGTTAGCTTATCAGGTAGTTTCAATGGTATGGCAGTTCTCAAAATGCTCCACCCGCCATCCCCCCACCCCCAAATAATGGGAAGCAGTATAAGTTAAAGATTTTCTGAGTTAACGTATTGACTCTGAATAGAAACTGCATAGGCAGAATGTGGATATTGTTGTAATTATGCCAGTTGAGGAAAAGGTTGGTACATCTTTTGTTCTGCGGGATAATTTTGTGTTAGCAATGTTTTCCTTTGGTACTTATTTAAATTAGCATAAGAAATGTTAATTAGCTGAATTCATTTTATTCGTCACATCCATAAATATTTACTGAATACCTCCTATGTGTCAGGCCTTGCTTTTTGTGGATCTTGCAGTTTTGGTAACAAGTAGATTTTGAACAAGTAAGTTACATGTAAGAAGTATTAAGGGAGAGGGAGGGCTAGACTGGTTGGGGGAGAACAGGGTGCAAGGTTTGTTAAGGAGCAAAGCAGTTTGACGATTATAGCATTTATTCATTCATTCTCTCAAGGGTTAAGAATTTCTGAGAACAATGGATGAGGCCAAGCTTACAGCAGCCCTTGGAGCTACGATACAGTCCCTGATTAGTTCTACAAATATTGAACTAGCTTCTTAGCTCATTCTAAAGCTATTTATAGATGTGGTGATGATTTGGGAAGAGTATTATTTTTCTAAGCCATATTTTACTAATAATCGCTAACATTTATTAAGTATTTCCTATGTGCAGGGCACAATGCTAAACACTAGACATTATGTCTTTAATCTTCAGAATAACCCTAAGGAGTTAAAATTAGTATCCCCGTTTTTATAAATGAAGACCCCGAGACTCAAAAGACATAAGAAGTTTGTCTAATATCGCACATCTAGTAACTGATGGATTCAGGATGGCATGGAACTGCCAGATGTCAACAAATCCACTAGGAATGGAGCTTTTGGGAAGGCAGTCCCGAGACAGGAAATAAATCTGCATAGTTAAGCAAACATGTTAAGAATGTGAAAAAACTCACTCCCAGTTTTCACAGTATTCAGAGATTAAGTAATCTTCAGCAAAATTCAATCCAAGCGTGCACTTCTTTGCATTCAGCACACGTACTTGCTAAAAAAAAAAAAAAATGGCACTGTTCATGGCAGAGAATTCTAGTACTTTACAGCATCCCAACTGCTGGTAACCACCTTTCCTGCCTTATTATTTTTTTTTTCCCCCAAACCACCCTTTTAGAGTAAACCACCTCTTTCCCAAGCAGCAAGTATCTACTTACCAACTGTAACAGGAAAAGAGAAAGGAGCCCACAGCTGTCTTAGGCTGAAAGTATTACTTTGTCACATGAAGGTTTGAAGCAACTTAGAACTTTTAAACTTCTGAGTTTCATCATCGTTTGCTATCACTATAGAGACTTTCCTTACCGACAGCTCTCCTGAGTATCATCTGAAAATGCAGAGAAAACTGTCCTTCACGGGGGCCTCCAAGGTACCAGGGAAAGCCGTGCTTGTATCTTTCCACTTCCTCCTCCTCCTCCTCCACATTGTTCCCATTTATTCAGCATTTACTAAGGTTTTATATGCATTTAAGCCTCACAATAGTCTTATGAGGTAACTGCTATTAACTCATTTTTCAGAAGGAGACTAAGTGAAATTGTTCAAATGCCTCAAGGTCACACAATGAGAGTCTGGATTAAAACACAAGCCTACTTAACTCCAGAGAATATGATCTTAAATGCAAGGCTTTGCTGCTTGCCTTTAAGGATTTATGATGTGGTTTAGACAAGGAACAATTTGGAACTAAGATAAATCTATATTTACATAAAAGAATAGGGTTGAGCTTTAGGGACTTCTCAACTTGGGATCCACCATCTCCTGAATGTCCACAGATAGTTTGGGGGCTCTGTAACACCCTAAAATAGGGGTCAGCAAACAACATTTGAGAGGTCCATATCATAACTAATTTAGACTTTGCAGCTTAAATGGTCTCTGTGGTGATATACTCTAGTAGGTCCAAGGTAGAGTCACTCATGCTAAGCCCACATCAGCAAAACAAAATCTAAGTGAGTTTCTATTCCCTCTAAGTGTCCAGCCCGCCCAGAAAAGAGAATTTAAATACAGCCAATCAACTGTTGCCAACTCCCTGTTCCTACGCCAGCTAACTTCCTTATTGCTGAGCAACTGCCTGCACTAACCATAGGAAATGGGGTCTGCAATGACCAATGAAAATTTCCTTGTTCTATAAAAGCCTGTTGCTCTCTTGCTTACGAGGAATTCCGCTGTACCTCATGGAGATTGGGGTTTCTCTAATTCACAGATTGTTTTCTCTTTGAGATCCAACTAAAAACCTCAAAATTTTATTTTTAACGGTTGCAAGCACTTATCTCTGCTGTTGTAGCACAAAAATAGCAAGAGACAACAAAGGAATGGGTGAGGCAGGGATCCAGTAAAACTTTATTTACAAAACAGATGGCTGGCTAATGGTGTAAAATGGTATGCAAGTACTATATGCCTGTATGTATACTTTTTTTTTTTTTTTGCTGCTGTTGTTTTAGGAGAGAAGATCCATAACTTTCCATAGCATCTCAGTATGTTTGAAAGTCAAGATGGTTAAAAATGACTAGTCTAATGGTCTCCAAGCCTCTCTAAGTTTGGATATTCCAGGATTTTTTAATTCTATGTGTCTTTTACATTCTCTTAGGGATGCCCTCTCCTCAGCAAGATTGTTTGTTGTATTCTGCCCTGAAACCCTAAGTGGACTATAATTAGTCTGTTGAGAAGAAAATGTGGGACCCATCACTATTTCAACCTCCTCTGGCTTACCTAGTTAGATGATACTGGTTAAAACATAAATGCATTCCAGACTGAAGCTCAGCAGTGCTGTGTTGCACCATCTGCCCTGAGGTTTGCTGAGGCTTTTCTTCTTCCAGTGACTACTTTGTTTTCCACTGAGCCCTCTCCACAGAAAAGGACTCACTTGTCCTGACCATTCTAATAAGCAGTTGGGATGCCTGGGGGTCGGCCAGTTTTGCCCAGGTCTGTTGCTGAGGGGAGAGGGGTCACTGCATGCATTTATCTGGTGTGTCTTTGCATCTGCTCAGCTCCCCTCTCTCCCCTAAGGAAATCTGGTACCTTGTTTAAGGATTTCCTAGCTTCATGAGTTGAGCCTCTGATTGCCGGTGACAACACTGACACTTCGCTTACCCTGCCTCCTACACCGTGGGTTTTGTCTTCCCCTAACCAGATCTTTGGGTTGGGATTCCTGGTTATATTCCCTTGTGTCTGCCACAGAGCCAGGTACTAGGCTCTGAACACACGTGATAGTAACAGAACTCAAGAAGTCATTTGTTTATTAACACTGAAAGCTGTCACTAGTCTTAGTTTCTTGCACTACTTTTGAAAAATCAAGATCACAGTTGTCCAATCAACTTGAATAAAAAGCAGGCACATCTGCTTTGAAATTTAGGAAAAACCTGATATATTAAAACAAGGAAGTACAAATATTCTGAACCATAATGTGCGTTATATTTCTGGTTATTTTGAGAATGTAGAATTGGGCTTAGGGGAATAGGTGGGAGGAGGAAAAACTAGGTGGGGAGGAAGAAAGGGCAGAAGCTGGAAGAGAAGAGAATGAAACAAAGGGAACAGAGACGAAGAATTCAGAAGGAAAGGATGAAAACAGAGGGAGCATGTCTACCAACCGACCTCTGCTGGGTGCAAATTCAGCACCATTAGGATGCAGCTATTTCTCACAGCAAGTGTTCCCCCAAAGAAGGAAATAAGCCAGCAAATGAAAATAACGGAAGTATAAATCATTTAGCCAGTACTTATGGGGACTTTATTCCAGATTAGACTCCTGTATATATCACATCAGGATTAGTGTTAGCTCTCTGAAATGAGACATCAATAAGAGGACCACATGGTGCTGACTGCATTTCCAACTAATATTTCAATTCAGCTTTAATTATCATGCTCATCTGGCAGCAGCATGGTGCCACGTAAATAGAAATGGGTCATGGGAGGCCTGGATTCTTGTCCTGGCATCTTGCTACATGACCTTGTTCGGCCAAGGTCTGTGCCTCAGGTTCCTCATTTGTCAAATGTGAACGAGAATTCCCTACTCTGCTTATTTCACAGGGGTGTTAGGAGGATAAAAAGTAGAAATATATATGCATGCTTGGATGAGTATAAAATACCAGATAAATGTAAAACTGACCTTGTTCTTTTCACTTAACAAGGTAGTGGGTAGGCGTGGGGTGGGGACGCTAGCATTTTGCACAGAAGGCTTGGTGACTCAATGAAGTGTCTTTTTTTTTCCCTCCATAATATCTGGTCTTGGGATTATTACTGCTCTCTTGAGGTTTTTAGACATACTTTTCCGCTTCAGAAATGCCAAAGGTGAAAAATACTATTCCACTGCTATAATTTGTCACCCTTGCTCCCTGAGCAAGATGTGCATAAACAGTTTAGTAATTAAGCTTTTCAACGCCGCGTCATAAAGTTTTATCCCAGCGAAGGCTACATTTATCAGCTAACAAGTATTAAATCATTCGGCTGCTCAAGCCGTTTCTCACTTGAATACGCTCCTTTCAAAACAGAGCAGTTTTCCTTGGCTGGCTTGATTAATAAAGGTCCTTGCTTGGAAATATTGTGGTGATGTGTGGTCCTGTGGGGCTGACATATATACACCTGAACAGCTGTCTTAAATGGTGTGGACCCTTCTTTCCCAGGGGCATTAGCCCTGCAGGCTTGTCGGGCATTCTGGCCATCCCGGTTTCACAGTCCTCTGGGATGGCTCCCAGCCCGATACAGTCACATGCCCGTTAGGCTCCTAAAGGAGGAGAGGTAAATGAAAATAAGAACGCATGCATTTGCTTCATTTCCTTTCATTTCCTTTCTTTATTAGAACATCAGAGAAATGGCTTATTCTTCAGTCAGAAATGGATCCTAACTGTAAAATGAGTTGCCCAAATGGTTAAAATAGCAAAATAACAGTGGTCTACATATTAGGTAGGGTTGACTTTTGTCTCATATTGTCATAATTTTCTCCAAACAGATGCAGAATTATTAGGGAAACACACTTAGAAGGAATAGGTATCAAAAGCCTTCTCTAATGGCTTACTAGAATACTCTAAGTAACCCACCCCACTTCCATAATTTATTTTGTTTCCCTTTTAGAGGAGACAAGTTGATGAAAATAATATAATATTCTTAAAATTTCAGGATAGTTTCAGTCAAATGGCTCCAGAATTACATGAATTAAAAACAAAATAGTTAATATCATTGAATAACTTTTCTACTATAATTAAGGGGTAAAGTCAAAATAAAGACAAATGTTAATCAAATATGGCCAAAATTATGAAAAAATCCCACATATTTTCATCTTTTCATACCAAAGACTCCATTAATTTGTGTTTTCCTTTCCTTACTTTCAAAATAAGTGATATTAAGCCCAGTAGGCATATCAGGTTAGCAACAATTGATTGCTAAAAGGACACACGACATAATGACCTATGGACCACAAAACCCACTCTGTAGATACATAAGCCACCCCTGCCTGTGCCTGTTATTTAAGTGTGAAACTTTAGATACTACCAAGATAAGAAGTCTTTAGTTGAGCTTTTCTTTGAGAAGCTGCAACAGTTTCTTTTCCTTGCAAAATGATAAAAATGGAACTCACCATTTTGCTTTCTAAATTAGCAACAAAGAGTCTGTTTGGAAGGCTGGGAATGAATTTCTCTCTAGCCAGCAAGTCCTGAGGTCACATCAGTGAAGCATGAGGGTGATACCCTGAACCACTAAGTTGGCAAATATTACCCTATTTTTAAGTGCATCTATTTTCTGGTTCAGTAAATTTTTTTGTGTTGAATTCATTAAACTGAGCACAATCTAAATGCCATAGCACATCCTGGAGGGCACATCAAGGTAACAGTACCAGCAATGTGAGATAGTGGAAGGTAACAATCCATATGTTTTCTCTGTTTCTATTTAATTTTTATCTTTCATATTAAGACTGGAATTTTTTAAAGATTAAAATGGACTGTGTGACTTTGAAAGTCAAGTTGAATCTGTTTATTTTCTGAATATCTGAAGAGTGTTTTCTTTGTCAATCAAGTGCCATTCTAGAGAGGATGATGAATATGACCTACAATTTAGGATCATTTAATAACTTGAGATAGAAATGAAATACAAATTATACTCTATTAGCCACAGTTTAGAGGACTCTTGTGGTTCAGTACTTTGCTGAGTATTGATGAGAGGACATATTTGAGGACTAAAAATGAAGACTTGATATTGATTATTCTTTGTTTGGAATTGGAATTTTCAAAAGGATAACAGAAGTTTTGGAATATGAAATGTTACTTCAATTTGATATAAAAATTGGAGGGGGGTTTATTGGAACTTATTCTTAAACACTAGGTTCCCTTTAATAAAGGGATAGTCATGGCAATTCAGAAGAGTGGCAAAAGATATATTAGATGCAAGGAATCGTAATGTTAGCATGGGTTGTAGCTACTGAAATTATCGATTTTATGTTCCATATGAAAACTGACAAACAGGTGAAAAACAGTTTTCCAGTCATTTCCCTCAACAAAAGAGAAAACAGTATAATCACAGAAAATCATGAAAGCAAAAACCCAAAGTGCATGTAGAGAATACGGACACGGCACTAAATGTGACTCCTTAAAGCTTCTAGAACACATAAGGCGGAAGTTATGCAGCCATCAAAGTTGGACTGAGTAAATCCATCCCCTCCACACACAAGGAAAGGTCTGTGATGAAGAGTCATTTGGCCAGGGCAGTTTGCAGCAGCACTTGTGACCTGAAAAAGTTTAAAAAAAAAAAAAAAAAGGTGAGATTATAATTGACATTCCATGGGCCATGGTGCTGTCATGATAACACCCTCCTGGAGATGGCTTCTCTACCTGGAAAAATCGATGAGCGATGAAAAACAATACCCACATTCCCTATACGCCTCCCCTACCCTAAGTGTTTACATTTACATCCTTATATGCTTTTATTTTCAGTTATTTATGATGATAAACAGGAGTGTGCTGAACTTCAAAATCATTGTCATAATATGCTAAATTAATAGGAAATACAGTGACTTTTTTTTTATAAGTAGGAAATGCTATTCACAAAATCATTTGCCGAAAAAATGACTGAGTACCTGCTATGTACCAGAGGAGGTGGAGACTAAGATGTGAGCCACGTCTTTAAGGAGTCTGCAGTTCAGCTGCTGGCATGTAACCCTGAGGGGCAAGGGCTAAGGCAGAGTGAAGGAGAGGGTGCTATGGGAACACAAGACAGGGACCCAGCCAGACCCACTGGGACCAAGAGTGTCCAGGCTGGATACTTCACTTGAGATCTCAGGTCTCAGGGAAGCATTAGGATGTGTCGGTCAAGGAAACACGAGAAGATCATTCCAAGGAGAGGGGGCAATGGGTGGTGAAAATACCTCCATGGGCAAAGAGAGAGCAGTGCGTGTTGAGGGAACTGTGGGTCACGGTGTGTTTGTGTTGGAGGAGAGGGCCAGCTGCAGGCAAGGGGGTGGTGGAGTGGCAAGACAAGAGCGATACGACTTTTTAAACTTAGAAAATACAGAAAACTCATACATTTTTAAAAGTCTATTTAAAACAAAGAATTTGCTAGTTATGAACCAAAAAGGAGAGAACAGCAGAAGTCTAGGATTTATTTTATTTTGTAGAACCAAGTTGGTAATATTTGAAATGATGAATAAGCATTGAGGTTATTTTCTGGGAGGAAAAAAAACAGTCTCAAAATTGGGATGGATGATGCTAATAAACATTCACAGTGAATGAATGAGAGATGAGTGAGAGATGAATTTAGTTCTCTTAGACACTTGGCTGGTTTGGCCACTGAAGCACCAAAAAATCCTAAGTAATCAACACACTCATACACAAACTTATTGCAAAGATAGTGGCACCCAGGACTGCTTCCCCACACAACCTCAGGTGGCGCCGTTCACATTGCCTACTAGGTGACAGTTGTGGTCTCTCTTGTACAGTGTTTTCATGGAAAGTGACAAGGTAAGGTCCAGGAGGACACGCTTATTTAAAAGCCAGGAAAAAAGCAATCAAATGTAGTACATGCTTCTTGGATTATGGTGCTGAGATTTTGGTCCTAGATAGACTAAGCCAGCACATGCCTTTACAATTTTTTAAAGCCAGAAAAGTTTTGCATGGATATTTTCATTTATATGCTGTATTTTACTTTTTTAAAAAAATGAACAAACAAAAAACGGTGATACTATTTTTTCCTGTCAAACCTCTAAAGATATGGACATTTAGAAGCCTGGGTGACTTAGACACAAACTATTAAAAGAGTATCCTTTCACTTCTCTGGAGATCATTTTATAGGCATACCATCTATCATAAAAATCAGCAGAAGAGATCTTTGGCTAAAACAGACAGCAAAAAGTGCAGGCACAAAAACACAGGCTTGGGGTTTCAATGGAAGCTTTTAAAATTCCTGCTTTTGAGGAAATTTTAAGAAGTTGGATCATGTTTGATTCATCAGTGAGTGGGAAAGAAAATTGCTGGGTTTCTATTTATTAGTGATCTCAGATAAGACAAGTGATGGTATGACAGCAAAGGATGCTATATAAAACTCAAAAACATTCAGGACTGGGAAGAAGCCAGGCAGTGAGAAGCTACTTAGTGGAGGGGCGAATAACCTCTGGCCCATAATAGGCCCGAGGGTGTCAGCTATTTCAGTTGTCCTGCAATTATTAATGCTCATGATGATGACCCAAGTCTCAAGAACCAACTCGAATATGCTTGAAGAATTACTTGTTAGCGTTTCTTGAAAGTTTACCGCATACCAAATGCTTTACACGCATGGTTCTCACACCAAACCTATGTGGTGGTACTGCTAATAGCCTCATTCTGTAGATGAGAAAGTTGAGACTCAAGATTGTTCCTTGCCTAAGACACAAAGCTAGAAGGTGAAGATGCAGGGATTCAGATGGAGCAGGCTGACTGCAGAGCTCAAGCTTCCAACACTTTTACAAATGTTTCCATAAAGACTCGATTTAAATAAAACACAACAAAAACATTTGATAGTCACTTAGCTTTAGGCATCTGGAAAATCCACATAAATGGGAAAACTCATTCATATATATTCATATATACACATATATGAACATGTCTAACATTAACTTATGTATGTAATTTTTATATATATGTATACACTCACATATAAACAAAAAAAAATCCGTGGTAAAGTTTTGATACATTCCAGTTGAGGTCCCTGCACAGATAACCTATGGCACTATTAAATAAGCATTAAGCAGGCAGGAGGGAATTTAAAGGAAAAAGTTCTGCCCAGGGGTGAGCTGGTAATTTATCAGTGCTGTGTTACTTAGTTTGGTGAGTGGTAAATGTTGGATGCCAAATCACATGGCTGGAAAACTGGGCCACTGATTAGCCAGTCCGCAGTTGGGGTGAAATCAATCTTGCCGCATTTAGATGGAAGCGCCCATTTTGCAATTAGCCAATGAGGGAAATATGGAAACATGGAGTGTACGTTGGCAAGCTCTTTTGCCCCATGAAGTAAAGTGCCCTGTAGTGGAGGAGCTCATAATTGTCAAAGCCACAATCTCTCACAATAATGCAGCCTTTGGCTACACTTCCAGCCACAGTGAGGAACCACAGCTCAATGACTGTGTTTAAGAGACATGTCAGGGCTGAAACAACTCCTTGGAAATCCAGGTTGTTCAGCTCACATATGCCAGGGCTGGTCAGAAATGACCCTTGCCTGCAAAAGCTGAGGCTCCAGAGTTATTAAAATAATGGTTCTGGGTGACAACTGGACTTACAAATTCAAAGCAGAACAAGCTGTTCTGTGCCTTCTTTTCACCTGTAGAGGAAAAGCAAAGTCCTCTTTCACCTGTAGAGGAAAAGCATTGAAGGACCTCGATGACCTGGATCTTGCCACCATTCATCCTTACCTCCTGCCACTTCTCTCGCTTTCTGGCACACATCCTACTATATCCAAGCTAAAGTTCTTCAAACCTACTTTTCTTTCTTGTTTCTCAGCTTTGAACAAGCAAGGCATTTTGCTTGGTGATGGTATATCTTTCCCTCTCTTTTCTGCCAACCGAACTGCTCATCCTTCAAGGCCCAGCACAAGTGTCACTTCCTCTGAGATCCTGCTCTGCCAGGCAGGATTAAGTGCCTTTAGCTTATGTTATTTTTACCTAATATATGTTACTTGCTATTTTGCATTATAATTAATTCCTATGCCTATTTCTTTTCCTAGACTAAGAGTAGGGACTGTGATTCACTAATCTTTGAATCCAAGGCTAGAACTGTATCTGGTCCACATGAAGTGTGCAATACATGTGTACTGAATGTTAAAAAGGACAGAATATTGTACATACAGCTGATCAAATGAAGGTAACCATCTACACCAAAAATATTATTCTGAGCTCTCAGGTGGAGCTGGACAGAAGCTCAGATAGAAGGTCTACTGCATTTAGAAGGCCATCAGTAATGATGAACGAAGGGCTGTCCTTCATCCTGACTGTGCTTGACCCCCACCCTGCTAGAGAAGATTTACAGAAAAATCTTGCAGAAAATACAAAGCCTGAGTGTGCTTCGAGGGAACAGTCCTGTACGTCGTGTATTAGGTTGAGCCATGTTTTAGTTTCCTAGGCTGATTAAGCAGATACCATTAAATGAACTGGGTTAAACAATGTGAATTTATTTGCTTGTGGTTTGAAGCTGGGAAAAAGTCCAAGTTTAGATGTCAACAAGGTGGTTCTTGCTTCCCAAACCCTGATGCATTCTGGAGCTGGCTGCTGGCAATCTTTGATCCTTAACTCATCACATGGCAGGGCACATGGTGGTCTCTCCCTTCGCTCTGGGTTCCGTTGCTGTTTGACTTCTTGCTTCCATTGCCTTTTTCTCTCTCACAGGCTTTCATTCCACTTATAAAGGACTCCAGTAACAGGAGTAAGACCCATCCTAACTGGGTTGGGCCATACCTTAACTGAAGTTACTTCATCAAAAGGTCCTACAACATGTTTGTGCCCACAGGAATGGATTAGATTTAAGAACATGTATTTCAGAGGTATATACAGCTTCAAACCACCATAAGCCACAAACTTGCTGATTCTAGAGGTCAGAGATGTTTACGTTGACAATTCTTACATGTTATTGACCTAGTTGTTTCTCTCATGTTATTGACCTAATTGTTTCTTTGCATCATGATTATTACTTGTTAAAATTCATACAGAAAAGGTCCCTTCAGTCTGAGGATGAGATTTAAGACAAAAAACGGAGACAGACTAGTAGGCTGATCAGCATTTCCACAAAATGCTAGTTGATTAGAAAAAAGCTCAGTGACACACATGACTTAATGTGCATTTTTCCTCCCAGAAGTATATATACCTACACTGAGAGCTGAAGCTTGCCCTTGGACTGTCAGATATCCATTCATGCAGATAATCTCATTGGTTTGGCCTATAGAAAAGTTATAGTTCATGTTCTCAAGTTCCAGTTGGCCATCCAGCCTGTACTTTAATTACTTACAACCAACCATTCTGAAACATGGCACTAGGTACTGTTAAAGTGGGCTAAGAATTAAGGGCTTATGAGTTCTGATCCTAGATATGCAAGTAACCTGATGATGGACTTGGACAACCTATGAACAATGAAATCCTGGCTGTTAAATTTCCTCTTTTGTTATGGATGTGCATTATACTACATTTCATTCAATCTAAGATACCCTCAATTTTAAGAGGCACCCATAGTTTATGTACCAATGAGGAAGAAAAAAATGGTGTCAAGATGACAATAATGCTTTATTTTATACTTAAGAAAGTTCTTTTGTATCTACACCTATATCTTTTGCATACATAAAAACGAAAATACCAGAAGAATAAATTGGTGAAGTCTTTCCTACAAACTTCTTCATATTCAGAGTTTGATCCTGAATCTCTCATTAGCTCCGAGTTGTCGAAGTCCACACTTCCCCTGCACCCACCATGCCCAGTCTGTGCTCTGCACCATCTAGAACACTGGAGATACAGCATTTCTCACAAGAGTGCTCCACTGAGGCATTCTTTCTAGCGTTTTCTTCCAAGCTAATGGCATTTGTTCTGAAAACTCTGCAATCTCTTCTGTGGGAAAGAAAGGTTTTCAAACAACCCAGACTCATATTCTTTCATCCAGTGGTCCTTAAATGGTTTACTAACTTAAATATCAAGGAATTTCAATTGCCCACTGTTAGGCCTTCAGAAATAATAACCAAGCTCACATGTGTGGCAACTATATTCTGACTGCCTCCTGGTGTTTCTCACTTTATGGCATCTTGGAGTTCATGAAATCTGGCAAATATTAAATTGGGTACAGGAAGAAGTAAGGTGAATGCCTAATACTTAGTAAACATGTCACAAGAAAAACATTTTGGCAGTTCCTCAAAAAGTTAATTACAGAATTACTATATGACCTGATAATGCCATTCCTACTTAGATAACCAAGAGAACTGAAAACAAGTATTCAAACAAATACTTGTGCATGAATGTTCCTAATAGCACTATTTACAATAGGCAAAAGTTGAAAACAACCTAAATGTCCATCAACTACTGGATGGAGAAACAAAATGTGGTATAGATGAATTTCTGTTCCATGCTACAATGTGGATGAACCTTGAAAACCTTATGCTAAGTGAAAGTAGTCAGACACAAAAGGCCGTGTATGATTCCATTTATATGAAATATCCAAAATAGGCAAATCCTTAGAAAAAAAAATGCTGATTAATGTTTTCTAAGGATTGGAGGTAGGTGGGAATGAGGGAATGGAGAATGACTGTTTAATGAGTAAGGATTTCCTTTGGGGATGATGAAAATGTTTTGGAACTAGACAGTGGTGATGTGCTACATATCACTTAATACTTTAAAATGGTTGATTTTATATTTTGTGAATTTTACCTCAATTAAAGAAAATGAAAAGTAGCAGGATCCATTAAGCAGGGCCTTTTCACATCCGCATCATTGTCATATCGGGAGTCCTAAGGTCTTCAGCTTTGCTGGTTTAAATCCTCCATTTTATCAGTTCATCCAAATGAACAGCTGCAGGTGAAACTGACAGAGAGAGACTAGTTATCAGAGAATTGATTTGTTCATTTACAAAGGTAAATGTACCGATTCCAGAACAAAGTATGGTTGTCTTCTCAGATCATTCGTCTTGGTAGGCAAATTTCCTCAACTGTATCATATGTTATAGGGGTGAGATGTGTGGAGCAACTCTCGACAGACTTCACTAATCAATTGTGGCATTCTTTTCCACTGAGCCCAGAAGTGGCCTTGGCCTCTTTCTCACTTCAGTGCTTCAGGCAGCTGCTACCAGTCAATTGGAATTGGCTCTCGAGAGAAATCTTCTATACCAACCCTGGATTAGAAGATTGTGAGCAAACATGTAATTAAAAATATGGGAATTAAATATTCCTTCCTTGGGTTCCTTCCTCTAACCACTTTGCCCATTAAGCCAGGAAAGCCTGATGCACTGCCCTTCTCTACCCAGCGATATTTCAGTGTCATGAATTAGGATCAAGTCAGGATCCATTTTCTCCAGCTGATACTGGAGGCTCAATTACAATTCCTTCTAATAACCACCCCCTCTGGATCTTTGCCCTTCCATGGTCACATCAGGGCTTTGACTGCCCTGTGAAAAATGGATATAGGTGTTTTAGCTACAACCTTAGATCTTCAAAATTGAGCTCTAAGAATATCAGGGCTAAAGGGAAAAATGGTCGGGGCAGATGCCTTGAAACCTATGGCACTTTGAAGCAAGCACTAATGGAAACAATAACATCATGGTAAAATGGCACAGTTAACATTCTCGCAGCATCTGCACCAAGCATTACAGTTGGTCAGCCCTTTGCAGCCTAAAATCTGGGGCTTCAGCTTCCGCCTTTGAGATGCAGATGCTGGGTACAAAGACACCAATTATGATTTAAATGAAAATATTATTCAGGACATAGGCTTCTTCATGAGTCCATCATTTTAGCAAAAGGGTAAATGTCTTTGCAATTTCTTCATCTGCACTTGTACCTTTGCCGAAGACTTTGACATGGTGGAAAACCTAACAGTTCTTAAAGCTAGAAGAACAGCTACTATTTGCACTAAAAGAAAACACTTTTGTAGATTTTCACTTTCTTTCTTAAGATCTTAATATTTGCCATGGCTTCATCTCATAGATAACTTGCCCCTGATCATTTCAAAACATAAACAAGTATGAAACCAATATGATCCCCCTGTGATATGATCTCCTATTTCTCAATTACATATGAAATTATTCATATTAAATGAACAAACATGTTGTAAAGTAAAAGGCTATAGATAATTTTATTGCTTTTGAAAGTTACCTTATATTCCTCTGGGCCACTTTAATTAGCCTTGGATATATCCTAGTCTGAGCAGCAAATGGAGATGGCTAAGATCATCTGTGCTTTTGATCTACTGCATTTTTTTAAACTTTTTTTTATTATATAGTATAACATATACAAGGCAAAGAAATAAAAAAGCAATAGTTTTCAAAGCACTCGTCAATA
Organism: Myrmecophaga tridactyla; assembly: GCA_004026745.1. NCBI lineage: Eukaryota > Metazoa > Chordata > Mammalia > Pilosa > Myrmecophagidae > Myrmecophaga > Myrmecophaga tridactyla. The sequence continues at coordinate 8,285 of PVIY010038840.1, read as the reverse complement.
AGTGGTTATAGGACTGAACCCAGAGTTTGTCATGGGTTACCATACGATCCTCTCAGATTTTTCCTTCTAGCTGCTCCAGAATATAGGAGGCTAGATGGCTTAAATATTTTGTCATCACAATCAACTTTTTTCCTTCTTTTTTTTTGTGAAAAATAACATATATACAAAATAATTTCAAAGCACAGCAACAAAACTAGTTGTAGAATATATTTCAGACTTTGACATGGGTAAAAATTTCACAATTTTAGGTTTTTACTTCTAGCTGCTCTAAAATACTGGAGACTAAAAAGGGATATCAATTTAACGATTCAGCATTCATATTCATTTGTTAAATCCTATCTTCTCTGTATAACTCCACCATCACCTTTGATCTTTCCATCCCTCTCTTTAGGGGTGTTTGGGCTATGGCTATTCTAAATTATTCGTATTGGAAGGGTCTGTCACTAATATGGGTTAGGGAGATGGAACTATCTGATGTTCTGGAGAGGCTGGGTGAGCTTTCAGGACTTATCTGAACCAGGGACCCATCTGGAGGTTTCTGGAAAGTTACTCTAGTGCCTGGAACCCTTGTGGAATTGTATATGTTGCCCTAGGTGTTCTTTAAGATTGGCTGGAATGGTCCTGGTTGGGGGTTGGCAGGTTATGATGGGTAGCAAGGTCTACCTGAAGCTTGTGTAAGAGCAACATCCAGAGTAGCCTCTCGACTCTATTTGAACTCTCTCTGCCACTGATACTTTATCAATTACACTTCTTTCCCCCCTTTTGGTCAGGATGTAATTGTTGATCCCAGGTGCCAGGTCTGGATTCATCCCTGGGAGTCCTCTCCCACATCACTAGGAAGACTTTCACCCCTGGATGTCATGTCCCACGTTGGGGGAGGGCAATGATTTCACTTGCAGAGTTGGGCTTAGAGAGACTTGAGACTACATTGAGCAACAACAGAGATTCTCCAGAAAGTAACTCTTAGACATGCTAATAGGTAGTCTAAGCTTCTCTGCTACCTACATAAGCTTCACAAGAATAAGCCTCATGATCAAGGGCATGGCCTATTGATTTGGGTGTCCGTAAAGTCTGACACAGTATCAGGGGATTCCCTGATGCAAGGTTTAATAGTTCTATAGTCTTTCTCCACTCCCTCAGGGGGCTTTGCCAATACTTTTTGGTTATCTGCTTAATATACTCTAGGATGTTTCCAGGCATTACAATAATCTACACAGGATTAAAGGACCTCTTTCTTATTCTGTGCTCCCTGTGTTCAATTGCTCAAATGAGCTATATAGATAGGTTGAATTAGATTATGCACTACAGAAAATTTTAGTTCCAGATCAAATAAATGTCTTTTTCATTGGCCTCAAAGAGTATGTGTGGTTCTAAAATACAGACACTGTCTTCCTTACTCCCTATGTTCTGAATTACTTTAACTCTAACCTGTTCAACTTCATTCTTATCTCTAAATATCAGGTTATATATATAAAACAGCCTCTCAAAATCCAAAAATATTAATCACCACTCCAGACTTAATGTGTCTGCTCTAAAAGTTTACAATCTAGGCCCCTGTTTTCTTATAAGCATTTTCTAAAAGTGACCATACCATTGTGGTTCTTCTGTTTCTAGCTTATTTTGTCTCACCTAATGTCCCACATGTTCATTCCATCGTTGCATGCCTCACGACTTTGTTCCTTTTTTGATCTGCATTTTAAAATTGATCTTTATTAATTCCAGCATCAGTGGGTGACTTTTTCCTTAAATTGTCCCAAGTTTCCTAGGAAATCTTATTGTCTCCTAGTAGTACGTTAATTTGATTGGGGCAAACACGGGGTAATAAACTCCTTGCCTTGGCGTCTCCCCTGCTCATTGTGTGTGTGTGATGTACGACCACACCAGTGATAATGAATAGCTGTGAGGCCAAGATGGTGTGGAGCTGATTCATACATTTTCTTACTTCCTTGCCTCTTCTACTCTCCTGCCAGTGTAAACCTGAACCCATGCCACAGTACATAAACAGCAGAACTTGAATATTTGGTTAACTTATTCTTCTATGGCCCCATGCATAGCTCAGAGGCAGTGGTTTCCAAGAACCAATCCATGGCAAAAAGAGGAAAAGAATAATGAGCTTTTTTTGAGAGTTAAATGTATTATAATATTGGTAAATCGTGTTTTCTGGTTATCCTTTTCATGAAATTCTTAACAGTTGTGCTTTTGTTTTTTAAATTCTTAATCACACACAAAAAGGATGGCAAAATTATATCAGTTCTCAAACATGTAGTGGGATTTCACTGTTCCCTGGAACCACTTCGTGAGGCTTGATGTGTGTCTCTGCCAGCCTGAGGAATGTTTTATTTAAGAGGCACGGGAGATGCTGAAGTTGGCTTGGGAAAACCATCAGTGATCTCAGAGAACACTGGACAGCCTTAGTCTGGGCTTGGCGAGGGAGACGCATGTTTAAAAAATGAATGAAATCTTGTGAAAAACTTACTCCCTAGAAGCTTGCACGACTTCTCTTCTGTACAACTGTTTAAATCTAGATAGAACTAGCGTCTTCATTTGTTCACCTATGGTTAAATATTTGGGTAGTAATCATAAAAGTTTTTGCAGAAAACCTTTTTTGGGATGTAGGGGGAAAGACTAATCAAATGTTGAATAAATAACTAACTTCAAATTGCAAGTGCCCTGGAGGGTAAATGCAGCCCCTGCTGGTTTTCTGTATCTGTGTCTCCATTCTTTCCCTCTTCTCAAAGCATTGATTAGACCTTCTGCTATAGGCCTGTTGACAAAAACAGGGAGAAATGTAAATAAATAAAGGAGAGACCAGAACTTAGGCAGATGTCAATAGAAATGTCTGTATATATATTTAAAGATGGAGAAGTTGTCCAGGCACTCTAAAAAGGATGGGACTAAAGCCTTGTGTCAACAGTGCAAAATACCATCAACCACTAAGTAAATTTCAATGATACAGAAAAGAAAAATGGGGAGAATGGAAGTTGATGTTAAAATATATATATATATATATATGAAATATTTTTGAGTAGCCAAATTACAAATTACATTACAAAATGTAATGTTTCTGCCCCTTTCTCCTATCTTTTTTGTTTTTTAATCCTTCTGGGTATTGATAAGAATACAATAAAATGTTGCTGATTCCTTTACACTTAACTTTCACCAAAATGCAATTTGATAAAAGAGTTGATGTTTGTAGAGTCTTTCGAGTCTTCAGAAACAGCAAGCTACGGGGCCTGTGTTTTTCTGATCTTGGTATTTCTGACATCTCTTCCTCCATTGTACATCACTGGTATTGAATAAATGCCTTCTCAAAGAGTGTATGTACATGGGCCAGTAAAAAACTAATTCAAACTTTTGAATGTTTTAAATTCTCAGTATTCAAATGATCTCTAAATGTGGATTTGTTTTCTCTATGGAAAGAACTTTCTTTGGTTTCTCAGTCTCTAAATTTTGCTTTTTCTTGCTAAATAAACATGTCACTTACCTCCAGACTTGAGACCTGTGGCATTTTGTCCTATTTTACTTCCATTCTAACTTAGTTTTTGAATGGTTGCCCTGCCTGGGACAACTATTCCCAACAATTTTACCCACTATCCTTGCTTTGAAACTTATGTATCCACCCTGAGAAAGCTGATTTCCCTGGCTCTGGCTCACTTTTTATGTATGCCAGAAAAAACACCAGGAATATCTGAATCAGCTTGAATTACAAATGGGAAGTGAGAGGATGATTGCCTACCCAGCAAATTCACCCTCATCTCATCAAATACCATCGCAAAAATACCTTGAAAAGTGTATAAAATAAAACTAGACCAGTGTGTGTGAATGTATATGTCTGTATAATGAGATGTGCACATTTGCTTTAATTTCAAACGAGGAAGGCCACTATGATATAGCTTATGGCTAAGCAGCAGGGAAGTATCACAGACTTAGAGTCTGAATAAATCTTTAAATAGTTGTTTTTTTTTCTGGGACATGGTAAATATATTTTTGAAAGCTTTAGATGGCACAGAGTAAAGAAACCACTTTCTTTGGGCGACTTAACCAGATTGTGTCTATAACTTTAAAAAATTCTTTCTTAAAACAATCTCTGCTTGGGTTTTTGTGGAACAGCTAGAAATCATATACATTTGGAATATTTGATATATTAGAGAAAAAGTGATGGTAGAGATTTTCTGTTTACCAAATATTGCATATTACTTAAGTGAAGGTTAGAACTGGGATAGTAATGATGTATTACAGTGCTGATTCTACTATTTAGGCTATTTTTAGATATTTCCTTAAATAATATTGTACCTCTTTTAAGGCTCTCAGTCCCATATTATTTTATGTTATTGTACTTAATATTCTTAGCTTCATCAACACAGGGTGCTTTCTTGCAGCAATGCTATGTTTTAAATTGGTTCTTGTATATTATTTGTCTCATCATTTTGCCTCTGTTCTTCTATTTGTTTTCCCACTGTTTTATTATATTTATTTATTTATTTATTTTGCATGAGTAGACACTGGGAACTGAACCTGGGTCCTTGGCATGGCAGTGTTTTATTATATTTAACGATGACTTCATTGACCCGTTTGTATGTGTTACTACAGAAGGCTACAGTAAAAGTACTAGTGGTCAGAATATCCTAGGTGTGAAGAAAGTGATGTGGTTTGGTCAATTCTCAGTGGAGCTTTTCACTTTAATGGTATTTGTCCATTTTATTTTAATAAACCGTTGGATAGATATAGGCAGAATGTACCACAAATCAATTATATGATCCATGCTGCAACTTTAGTGGGCCTGAACTGCAAAGTACATACTTTCCTGAAATTGTACATTCAGTTGAATCTGTTTAGATCTATCTCTTCAAGTCATGAAGATGCTGCAGGAGTCCATTTTGATGAGGACATGTTCAGAATAAGCACACAATAAAGAATGAAATACTATTTTATCTAGTAGTATTGCAGTCACAGCAGACAAGACATTATTCCTATTACATTACCCTTTAGAGTTTCTAATTTAATAGAAAATTGTTCTGCCCTTCAGCGAATTTTACTGTTTGTTCATTAGTTTTTCAAATATTTGTTGAGTTCCTAGTAGATGCTAAGCATTGTCTGTGTTGCTAGGGTACAGAAACAAGTTCTAGTCATTAAGGTGATTTAACATATTTAGGAGCCTTTTATTTCCACTAAACATAAATGTTCCATCACAGTCTCTCAAAGAATTAAATTACTTGGGAACGCAGAACATGGAGAGTCAAATGTTTGGTGTTGAGTCTACAGATAAACCTAAAGTTATAATTCCAACTCAACTGAGCTTAAGCATCACTTCATCTCACCAATTTATGTTGATAGTTGCTTAATTTCCCACTGATTTGACCATTCTTCACCCTTTGTTTCATTTCCTCTCCATTCTTCTTCTTCTTGAAGGCCCAGAAACATAGACATTGACATTTCTTTCAGGTTCTCATTCATGTTGAATGGACCTAACAGCTTTGTGTCTGGGCTGTGAGATTGTGGCAAAGAGGACTGCAGTACTTTTGACTTTCACGTCTAGAATCAGCCCCCCTTCTTTTTCAATACTGTGAAGACAGAAGGGTTAACTCTTGTGCTCTTCAGAGACAGTAATGGAGGACACTGGTGTTTTTTTTTTTTTTTTAAGTCAGTTTTATTGAGTTTTTCCGAAGTGGCTGTGCCATTTTGCATTCCCAACAGACATATGTGACAATTCTAGTTGCTCTACATCCTTGTCGGTGTTTGGATTATCAGGGTTTTGATATAAGTCATTCTAGTAGTTGTGCTATGGTTATTGTAGTTTTAATTTGCATCTCCCTAATGACCAATTATATTCAACATCTTTTTACATGCTTATTTGTCACCACATCTCTTCTTAGTGAAGTGACCTCTCAAATCCTTTGCCCATTTTGAAATAACTGGTTGTTTGTTTTCTTATGATTGAGTTGCCAGTATTCTTCATGTAGTCTGGATACCAATCTTTCCTCAAATATATATTTTGTAACCATTTTATCCCAGTTTCTGGCTTGTCTTTTCATTTCCTTAACAATGTTTTCAAGGATGCTGTTATCAATTTTGATGAAGTACACCTTATTGACTTCTTCTATGTTTCATGTTGTTTTGTTCTATGTAAGAAACGTTTAAAAAATATTTTTATTGATAAATTTTAATGCAAACATTCCATACATGGTGTACAATTAATGGCTCACAATATCATCACATACTTGTGCATTCATCACCATGTTCAATTTTTAGAACATTTGCATCACTCCAGAAAAAGAAATAAAAAAAGAAAAAGCTCATACATCTCTTACCCTTTACCCCACCCTCTCATTGACCACTAGTATTTCCATTTACCCAATTTATTTTAACCTTTGTCCCCCGTATTATTTGTCCATTTTTTATCCATATTTTTTACTCATCTGTCTAGATAAAAGGAACATCAGACACAATGTTTTCACAGTCACACAGTTACATTGTAAAAGCTGTATCGTTATACAATCATCTTCAAGAACAAGGCTACTGAAACACAGCTTGACAGTTTCAGGTACTTCCCTCTGGCCACTCCAACACACCATAAACTAAAAAGGGATATCTATATAATGCATAAGAATAACCTCCAGGATGGTCTCTCGACTTTGTTTGAAATCTCTCAACCACTATTTATATCTTCCCTCTTTTGGTCCAGAAGGCTTTCTCAAACCCTTCATGCCAGGTCCCAGCTCATGCTGAGATTTCTGTCCCATGTTGCCAGGCCAGGGACATGCTGGGGGAAGGAGGAAGGGCAGTGAGTTCACTTGCTGCATTAGTTTAGAGAGAGAAGCCACATCTGAGCAACAAAAGAGGTTCTCTGGGGATGACTTTTTGGCCTAATTTTAAATAGACTTAGCTTATCCTTTGCAGGAATAAGTTTCAGAGGGGCAAACCCAAGATTGAGGGCTAGGCCTATTGATTTGGTGGCCTCCACTGCTTGTGAGAATATCAGGAATTCTCCAAATGGGAAAACTGAATATTTCTTCCTTTCTCCTCAGTGCCCCAAGGGGACCTTGCAAATACTTCTATATTCACTACCCAAATTACTCTGGGATATATTGGGGCATCACACTAACCTGGACAAACCAACAAAGTCTTGCGCCCTATTCCAGATTCCATGTACTTATGGTGTTCAACTAAACTGAACTGATCATACAAGTTAAATTAAGAAACGCACAACCCAAAATATAAATTTTACACCAAATAAATATCTCTCCCTTTGGTCTCATACAGAAGTTGAAGTTTTAAATCATGGACGATATCATCCTTTACCCTGTATTCTGATTGAAATCAGTCCTATCCAGATCAGCCTCATTATATTTCTACTCGAAGTCAGATCCCTTTTTCAACTTTTTAAAAAGTTCCTGTATGAGGTACCACTGACTTTCATAGCTTCAGAGCTCTAATTCTGAGTCTCATGTGTCACATAAGTACCTGAAGTCTCTGGGAATGACCAGGTTATAAACAAATAGCACAGCATTTCAGAATTTAGAACTAAGAGTTACAACTCCTGAATATATGTGGCTGCTATAAGAACTTACATAAGAAATTTTTACCAAACCCAATATTATAAAGATTTCCTCCTATTTTTTCTTCTAGAAGTTTTATAATTTTAGGTTTTATGTTAAAGTCTGTGACCCATTTCTAATTAACTTGTATATATGGTAAGAAACATGAATTTTTGAATCTGAAGCAACAAGTTCCAATTCCTATTTTGCTGCTTATTAGCGACATCATTCTAGGCAAAATTTTCAATAAATCATCAGTTGCCTCATTTGTAGCAAAGATGATAATATTTACTTCCTGATCTGTCAGAATTGTTATGTGGACCAAGTGAAAATAACTATGACTGTTTTCTAAAATCAGTGTATAAATACTATTATTACTACTAGCTGACAGCAGCAAAAGGGAAGATGGCATGAGATTGTTTTATAATTGGAAAGGGAGAAGCAGAACTAGAACAACAGTACAGTGACATGTTTAAAGTCATAGCTTTTAAATAAGTCTATGTTCGAATCCCAGTTTTGCCACTTCCTAAGCGACAGAAACTCACACAAGGAACCTGAGATCTCTAATCTTCAAATTTCTAACTTAAGAAATGTGGAAGGAACATAAACTCTATAAGGAGGCTGGAGGATGATGAAGTGAGTTACATATAGAGTTCAGTGAGATACATGGAGTGGGGATTAATAAAAGGCATTTTTGAGAAAGAGGCAGAGATTGAGAGAGAGAGAAATAGAGGGAGGGAGGGAGAGAGA
>PVIY010038839.1:0-23640 GCA_004026745.1 Myrmecophaga tridactyla | reverse complement strand
GTTTCTATAGACTTGCTTTAATTGGAACATTTTCTAGGCCTTAGAACTGTAAACTAGCAACTTATTAAATCTCCCTTTTTAAAAGCCATTCTGTTTCTGGTATATTGCATTCTGGCAGCTGGCAAACTAGAACACCTGTGTTGGTCAGTGACAGGATCCCAACTCAAGCTCCAATGGACTTTATTGGTTGCATAATTGGAAAGTCCAGGGAGAGGGAGAGTGGCTCAGATGATGTCTCTCTTTCTTCTCATGACTCCTTCTTACTTCTACATAATGGCCTTGTTCTTTCCTACTGCAGAGGATCTTTCTCCAAATGGTAGGGAATGGAGGTGGAGAGGGGCATGGAGCGGGGGAGGGACATGGCCTCAGAGCCCTTTCTTCATCCCACATCTAGACGGAATCTGAGGGGAAGACTGTATTGGCTCGGTTTAGCATCAGTCCCAACAACTGTGGCAAGGGAGGATTTTCTTTTTTACCTGATTGACCAGGCTTAGCACAAGGGCCCATCTCTGGGACTAGGAAGTAGGGTGCTGATATTGACAGCTCTTGCAGAACCCTGGGGAGGAAAAGATGGGTGTCCAAAGGAAACTTGAATACTCTTGCCAAAAGAAAGAGGCAAAGAGATGCTGGGAAGAGAAGGACACAGTTGTCTGCATCAGGCTTTCCCCCTGGCTAAATGATTGGTTCAGAGATAGGTATATGACCCAAAGCAGGTCAATTAAAGAACTTCTAGGGATTTTTCCACCTGGAATTGGCAGGAAGAGATCTCTTTCCTGTAGGACAGTAAGGTGGTAACCCTAGAGCTGCTTGTTGCCAAGACTCTGGGATCAGTCTTATGGAAGCCAGTTTCATTTCTCTCTTGTTTGTTTCAAGAGTCAGAAGTCTGTCTTGCCCTCTTGGTGCTTAAGCAGACTGGAATTTGGTTTCTGTCACTCGCAACCAAAGAAACCTGCCCAATGTGGTGTTGTTGCGCCTTCCCTCCACGCTTGATATTTAATCAGTATAAAGTGACATTCTCTGTCCTCTGTAACTTGCCATAGACCACCTATTTATTAAGTGACTTAGTTAGGATTAAGCCCAAGCAGGCTGGCTCCAGAGCCTATGGCCTCAACCACTGTGCTGTGTTGAGTCTCTATGAATAATGCATTCTCTTCCAACTGGGGCTTTGACGACTTTTTTGGGGAGGGTGATAATAGTCCAAGATTTTACTCTCAGATAAGAACTTGCAGAGTAGATATTCTGAGTCTCTCATTAAGGACATCTCCTCGAGCTTTCAAAGTCAAGCCAGCTGGAGGCAGAGATGCCATCATCCACAGACGCTGAGCATTCTGAACTGCACGTGTGCCGAAGGGCTGGTGCCCCATGCCTCTGTTGGGGGAGGGCAGCAGTACCGGGGCAGTTTTCCTTTCCACAGAAAGCAATTTGGTCCCCTCTAGCACATCCATTAATAGGGAATTGCCACCCAAGCATCCCAGTCCACCAAGCAGGGCCTCAAGCATTGTTAACACTAAAAAAACAATGAAAGCTTTTATTTTGCTTTACCCTAAATTTTTTTTTGTATGGGGTCACATTTCATTATTTTTTCATGTGAGTTTCCCATTATTGCAGCAACATTTGTTGAATTTTTATTTGTTTTTTGGGGAAGTGCATGGACTGGGAATTGAACCCTGGTTTCCTGCATGGAGGTGAGAATTCTACCACTGAACTACCCTTGCACCCCCTTATCTTACTTGTAAAAAGTGAAAATAGGTTTAGTTTTTTTTTGCTCATTAATGTGTCAACTGTGCTGCATTATCCATTATCAAGTTCCTAGGTCAACATTGCTCTTGTTGAGATAAGGTTGGCCAGAAAATTCTTGAAATCTTTCCTCTTGTCCATTTCCTGGATCATTTTTTAAAATATCACATATTCATTATAAATACTCAGATATCCAGTGTTTTATTTGCTGACGCCACTGGAATGCAATATATCAGAAATAATATGGTTTTTATAGAAGGGATTTATTAAGTTACAAGTTTATAGTTCTAAGGCCACAAAAATGTCCAAACTAAAGCATCCAGAGGCTACTACCTTGGCTCTGAAGAAAGGCTGATGTCTGTGACATTGGAGGGTACATGGCTGCATCCTCTCCTGGCTTCTGGTTTCAAATGGCTCTCTCAGCTCCTGGGGGTACTTTGGGCTTCTGGCTTGCCTAGTGTCTCATGGGAGGGTACATGGCAACGTCTGCTGGGTTCTGCATCTCCAAACATCCGTGTCCAGGCGTCTGCTCTCTCTGTCGGCACTCCAAGCATCTCCAAATGTCTGTGTCTGTGTCAGAGGTTTCTCCAAAATGCTTCCCCTTTTAAAGGACTCCAGTTGTCTAATCAAGACCCACCTTAAATGGGAAAGTAACCTCTCCATCTAATTAAATGGTCACACCCACACTTGGGTGTGTCATCTCCATGGAAACAATCCAATCGAAGTTTTGCACCCTAAACGATAGGTCTGCCCACACAAGATTGGATTAGGAAAAGAACATGGTTTTTCTGGGGGGCACATAACAGTTTCAAATTAGCACATTCAAATACTACAAATAGATGTGAAAGAGAAGAGTATCCTGTGGCAGTTAGGTTCAGGTGTCATCTCGGCCAGGTGAAGGTGCCATCTTGGCCAGGTGAAGGTGCCTAGTTCTGTTGCTGTGGACAGGAGACCATGGCATGTTAAGTGCATCTGTCACTGATTACATGTACAGTCGGCTAGGAGGCATGCCTGCTGCAATGAATAATTGGCTGGTGCTTAAATGAGAGCACTCAACATAGCACAGCCCAAGCAGCTCAGCGTACCTCATCTCAGCACTCGCAGCTCAGCGTACCTCATCTCAGCACTCGCAGCTCAGCTCAGGCCTTTAGAGATACAGAAAGGAATCACCCTGGGGAAAGTTGTTGGAACCCAGAGGCCTGGAAAGAAGGCCAGCAGAGATCGCCTTGTGACTTCCCATGTAAGAAAGAACCTCAGTTGAAAGTTAGCTGCCTTTCCTCTGAAGAACTATATGTTTTTAACTAAATAAATCCCTTTTTATTAAAAGCCAATCCATCTCTGGTATGTTGCATTCTGGCAGCTTCGGCAGACTAAAACACACCCTGAAACCCACAATGCCCAGTCACCGTTTTGCTTGGTTTATATCCTTCGATACATTTTTCTAAATATATAAACATATAAAGGTGCATATATTTTACAGGGAAAATGCCATCCTACTATAATCCTACTTTGTGGCCTCCTGTTCCACATAACCACAACTCTTGAGCACTTGCTGTGTCCTTAGTGCTGGTGGAAGCACTTAATGTGGCCTGACTCATGTTATCCTCCGTCCTCTTCATGCCACGTCACTACGGACAGGTCTGCGTCACCATTTTCCATGCCATTCTATTATATGTTGGGCACATATCATTATTTATTTAGTTATTTTCCTATTGATGGATTTGTAGGTCTGGGGGTGGTCGGGAGCTGCCCCGGGCATCTGGAAGCAAATGCCCCCCAGCTTGCGGCATAGAGCTACGCCCGAGTCTGCCTGTGGCCCTTACACTGCTGTCCCAGCGGGGGCCTGCAGGCTGCACCTTGGGGCCACCTGGCCCCTCTGCTCTTCAGGGAGTTGACAGGAGGGGCTGCTTCTGTGTTCTGGATGGAGCAGCCAAAGGAGACAGTGTGCTCGGCTGCAAGGTTGGACCTGGGCAACACAAGCGTGACTAGGTAAAAGGTGTCCCTGTATAAAGGTCCAAGATACATAGTGTCAGACTGCGCCCCGAAAAGTCTGTACACACCTTACCCTGTGCCCACCAGTGGCACTGAGAGCTGTGACTGCTCACCTTTGCCAGCCTGTGGATGAGACATCCCTCCCTCCCTCCCTCCCTTCCTCCCTCCCTCCCTTCCTTCCTTCCTTCCTTCTTCCTTCCCCTCTCTCTCTCACCTTTTCTTTCTTGTTCCCTTTCTGGTTGCCAGTGAAGTTTTTTTTAATCCAAAAGCCATTAAATTGGAACACCTGAAATTACATCTGATTATTGTCTGCCTCTGCCACAGAGAACAGAGCTTCCAGTTTCCCCAGGGGTGTCGGGACAGGCACCTCCCGATGACAGGGGCTATGGCCTCGGGCCAAGGATGGGGCTTTCATAAAGGCCGCAGAGGGTCCGAGTGCAGGGTTTCTTCTGTCCGACAGGGCTCTGGGTGGCCGGGGGACCGCAACCCCCACCTCTCAACAGCGCCGACCTGGGTGGCAATGTAACTTGGCGCTGTCCCGCTCCAGCGCAAGAAATGCCTTGTGTCTTCCTTCCCACGTCAGGTTCCATGTGGCTCAGCCTTCAGCTGTCTCATCGGCAGGGTGTCCAGTGTCACCATTTTGGGGATGGGGGGTGCTTTAGTGGTCAGGATCCTGGCAACCCAAGTAAAACCTTGGAGAGTATGGGAGGGGATGAGCTGTGGTGCTAACAGGGGACGGTGGGGGGCGGTCACCACCCCTAGGCCCAGAGCTGGGGGCCTGGAAGAGGGGATTCTCGACGGGACCTGCAGCCACTGAAAGCAGCCACTGGCAGAACTGTGGCCAAACATGGCCCTTCTCCTCTCATTTCAGGGGGCCTGGCTTGCACGGGAGGGGTGGAGGCACTGGAGAGCAGGCACCAGAGCCCAGGAGCCCTATCTCTGGAGCTTCTGCCTGCAATTGCACCACATCTGGTAAAGCCAGGGAGCTGTGGGGCCTGGGCTACAAGGCTGGAGGCCAGCGAGCTGTGGGTGGGGCATGGAGTGGGGTGGGCCTGTAGCAGTCAAGGTTTGGTTCCTGTAGAACCATTTGAATTTCTTCTTGCTCAGCCGGCAGCTGGGGAAGCACCAGGAGGACAGATTCAGGATATATCTAAGCTTCACAGGAACCCCCCATATATTAGGGGGGCCACACCCTGAAATCGACTGGCCTTACTGAAGGCAAGGTGGGGGCAGGCCCAGCATCAGGGTCCCTGGTCATTAATGTAAATGTGATCTTTTTTGCCCTAATAGGCAGGGGAAGTCTATGGCTTTCCAATGACACTGATTTTGATGTTATGAAAAATAATTGATGTTTCTCAGGGAAAGGACTAGGAATAGAGTCATGAACTCCTTAAAATAACCTCCCTAACACAGGAGGCGAACAAACACCTGGGGAAGTGACCACCTTATGATATTCATCTTATTTGGTTGAGTGATTTGAGTTCAGCTGATCACAAGAAACTTTCTTCTTATCATACTGTCCCTATGGTAAAGAGAGTTTCTCTCCAAATTTGTGTTATAAGTAAATGCCTTGGACGAGCATTGGAAAGGATAAAGTCACTTGAGTGCTGGAAATATTAATTCAACAAATAACGAACCCCTCCAAGTTTGTTAAAGTTGGTTCATTACTTTGTTTCAAACCCTATCTCAAAGATCAGCATGAAAATACATTTTTAGTGTCCTGCAAATTATCAGTAAATACAATGGACTGAGGGCTGTAATAAGTACACAAATACACATGCACATTTCACCTGTTCTGAAACAAGATAAGAGGTTTAAAAGGCTTTCTGAGATATAATTTTAAAAAAATTAAAAAAAATTTTTTTTAACTACCAAAAAAGACCAAACAAACACAAATATTAACTTTTGATCATTCCGTTCTACATATATAATCAGTAATTCACAATATCATTACATAGTTGCATATTCATCATCATGATCATTTCTTGGAACATTTGCATCTATTCAGAAAAAGAAATAAAAAGAAAACAGAAAAAAATTCATACATACCATACCCCTTACCCCTCCCTTTCATTGATCAATAGCATTTCAAACTAAATTTTTTTTTAACATTTGTTCCCCCTATTATTTATTTCTATTTCATGTTTTACTCGTCTGTTGACAAGGTAGATAAAAGGAGCATCAGACACAAGGTTTTCACAGTCACACAGTCATCTTCAAGAAACATGGCTACTAAAACACAGCTCTACATTTTCAGGCAGTTCCCTCCAGCCTCTCCATTACATCTTGACTAACAATGTGATATCTATTTAATGCGTAAGAATAATCTCCAGGATAACCTCTCGACTCTGTTTGGAATCTCTCAGCCATTGACACTTTATTTTCTCTCATTTCGCTTTTCCCCCTTTTGGTTTAGAAGGTTTTCTCAGTACCTTGATGCTGAGTCTCAGCTCATTCTAGGGGTTTTCTCAATCCCTTGATGCTGAGTCTCTGAGATATAATTTACATACCACATAATTAATTCACCTATTTAACGTGTAGAGTTCAATGGCTTTTAGCTTATTCAGAGTTGTGCAACTATACCCATAATCATTCTTAGAACATTTTCATCACCTTGAAAAGAAATCCTTCACCCCTCAGCCATCAACCCTCATACCCCCCAGATGTAGGCAACTACTAATCTGTTTTCTGTCTCTCTAGATTTGCCAATTCTGGACATTTCATATAAATGAAATCATACAGTATGTGGTCTTTTGTGTCTGCTTTCTTGATTTGGCACAATATTTTCGAAGTTGATCCTTCTTGTAGTATGTGTCTGTACTTCATTTCTTTCTTTCTCTTTTTTTTAAATTAGAGAAGTTATGGGTTTACAGAACGATCAGGATTCCCATAGACCACTTTATTATTAACACCTTACATTGGTACAGTATGTTTGTTACAACTGATGAAAGTACATTTAAATAATTGTGGTATTAACCATGTTCCATGGTTTAACTTAGGGTTCACTCTTTGTGTTGTGCAGTTCCACGGATATAAAAAACTTTTATTCTAGTAACATATATACAACTTAATATTTCCCCCTTTTAACCACATTCAAATATATAATTCAGTGCCATTAATTATGTACATAAAGTTGTGCTATCATTACCACCATCCATTACCAAAACTTTTACATCATCCCAAATAGAAACTCTGGACAATTTCAGCTTTAATTTCCTTTTCCCTACCCCCCACCCCATCCCCTGGTAACCTATATTCTAGATTCTGACTCTATGATTTTGCTTATTCTAATTATTTTATACCTGTGAGATCATACAATATCTGTCCTCTTGTGTCTGGCTTTCATCACTCAACATGATGTCTTCAAGGGTCATTAATTTTATCACGTGTATCAGGACTTCATTCCTTTTCATGGTTGAATAATAATCCACTGTATGTATGTACCACATTTTCTTTATCCATTCATAAGTTGATGGACACTTGGGTTGTTTCATCTTTTGTGAATTGTGGATGACGCTGCTTTGAACCTTGGTGTGCGATTATCTGTTTGAGTCCCTGCTTTCAAGTATTTTGGGTATATACCTAGAAGTGGGATTGCTGAATTATATGGTAATTCTAAACTTAACTTTTTAAGAAACTGCCAAACTGTCTTCCACAGTGGCTGCATAATTTTACATTGCTACCAGCAATGAATGAGTGTTCCTATTTCTCTTTTCCAATCCTTGTAATTTTCCATTTTGTCAGTATCCATTCTAAGGGGTTTGAAATGTTATTTTATTGTGATTTTTATTTTCATTTCCCTAATGGCTTATGATGTTGAGCATCTCTTCATGTTCTTTTTGGCAGTTTGTATATCTTCTTTGGAGAAATGTCTACTTAAGTCTTTCGCCTATTTAAAAAAAATGTTTTTTTATTGTGAGATGTAACATACATACAAAAAAGCAATAGATTTTAAAGTACAATTTTAACAAGTAGTTGTAGAACAGATTTCAATGCTTGGTATGGGTTACAGTTCTACAATTTCAGGTTTTTCCTTCTAGCTGCTCTTTTGCCCATTTTTAAATTGGGTTGTCTTTTTGTTGTTGATTTAAGGATTTCTTTATACAGTGTAGATATTAAACTCTTATCAGATATGTGGTTTCCAAACATATTTTTCCATTGTATAGTTTGTCATTTTAATTTCATGATAAAGTTTTCTGAGGCACAAAAGTTTTTAATTTTGATGAGGTCCCATTTATCTATTTTTTTCTTTTGTCATTTGTGTTTTGGGTGTAAAGTCTAAGAAACCATTGCGTAACAACACAAGGTCCTGAAGATGCTTCCCTATATCTTTTTCTAAGAATTTTATAGTTCTGGTTCTTATATTTAGGTCTGATCCATTTTGAGTTGATTTTTGTATATGGTGTGAGGCAGGAGTTCCCCTTCATCCTTTTGCAAATGGAGATTCAGTTTTCTCAGTATCATTTGTTGAAAAGACTGTTCTTTTTCCCAATTGGGTTGTCTTTACCCCCCTTGTCAAAAATCAGGTGGCCATAAATGTGAGGGTTGATTTCTGAGTTCTCAATTAGATTCCATAGACCTAAATGTCTGTCCTTGTGCCAGTACCATGCTGTTTTGATTACTGTGGCTTTGTAATAAGTTCAAAGATAGGGAAGTGTGATTCCTCTAACTTTGTTCTTTTTCAAGATGGCTTTGGCTATTATGGACACTTCATTTCTTTTTATTGCTAAATAATACTTGGTTTATCCATATATCAATTGATGGACATTTGGGTTATTTCCTGTTTTTGGCTATTGTGAATAATGCTTCTATGAACATATATGTACAAGCTTGTGTGACCATATGGCTTTATTTCTCTTGAGTATACACCAAGGAGTAGAATTATTGGCTCATATGGTAACTCCATGTTTAAATTTTTGAGATGCTGCCAGACTGTTTTTCACAGTGACTGGACCATTTTATATTCCCACCAGCAGGAGGTTCTAATTTCTTCACATGCTCACCAGCACCTTACATTTTTTTGATTATAGACATCCTGGTAGG
Source organism: Myrmecophaga tridactyla (assembly GCA_004026745.1). Lineage (NCBI taxonomy): Eukaryota > Metazoa > Chordata > Mammalia > Pilosa > Myrmecophagidae > Myrmecophaga > Myrmecophaga tridactyla. The sequence goes on along the minus strand of PVIY010038839.1, from coordinate 14,868 downwards.
TGTAAAGAAAGTGAGTTGGTTTTTTTTTTAAATAAAAATAATGGTAAAAGTTAAACAATCTCATGTAAGATACTGGATTATTTAAAAATTCATGGCATATTTAATTGCAATTAGAGCAGATCCCTTACCCCTCCCTCTCACTGACCATTAGTATTTCCATCTACTCAATATATTTTAACCTTTGTTCCCCCTATTTTTTTTCTATACCCCTTACCACTCCCTTTCATTGATCACTAGTATTTCAATCTACTTAATTTGTTTTAACATTTGTTTCCCCTACTATTTATTTATTTTTAATCCATATTTTTTTACTCATCTGTCCATACCGTAGATAGAAGGGACATCAGACACAAGGTTTTCATAATCACATAGTCATATCGTGAAAGCTATATCATTATATGATCATTTTCAAGAAACATGGCTAATATAGTGCTTACTTTTGATCCAGATGCTATCCCAACTGATTACCTAGCCACAGGGTACTAACTTATTTAATTTGAATATTTTCATCTCCATTATACAGATAAGGAAACTGAGGCATAGAGAGGTCGAATCATAGAGGTTGTGCTCCTAACCACAGCACTTCTTTCCTTCTTGGCAAACCAAACCTTTTCATAAAATTGGGAAAAGTAAGCCTCTCAAAGTTCACCTGAAGCCTGCCCAAATTCACATCAGAAATACCCAATGACCCATATCAGTTTCTCCCCCAAGACAGAGAAAGCAATAGTGAGTTTAGGGCAAGAAAAAGACAACTTCTTCTGAGTTGTCTCGTGCCCTGCCTTCTTTTTTTTAAAAATATTTTTATTATAAACAATGAATAAACATACAAACATTCTTGACATACAAACATTCTTGTCGTGGTTACAATTAATGGTTCACAATATCATCACATAGTTGTGTATTCATCACCGTGATCATTTTTTTGAACATTTGCATCTCTCCAGCAAAAGAAAGAAAAAAGAAAAAACTCATACATGTCATACCCCTTACCATCCTCTTTAAATGACCCCTAAAAGGAGCATCAGACACAAGGTTTTCACAATCACACAGTCACACTGCGAAAGCTGTATCCTTATACAATCATCTTCAAGAGACATGGCTACTGGAACACAGCTCTGCAGTTTCAGGTACTTCCCTCTAGCCACTCTAATACACCATAAACTAAAAAGGTGGTATCCATATAATGTGTAAGAATAAATTCTCCAAGTTCATGCATTAATGTTAGTCCGTATCAGTGAGACCATACAGTATTTGACCTTCTGTTTCTGGCTAATTTCACTTAGCATAATGTCCTCAAGGTCCATCCATGTTGTTACCTACTTCACGACTTTATTCTGTCTTACAGCTGCATAATATTCCATCATATGTACACATCACAACTTGTTTAGTCACTCTTCTGTTGATGGACATTTGGGCTGTTTCCATCTCTTGGCAATTGTAAATAATGCTGCCATAAACATTGGTGTGCAAATGTCCTTTTGTGTCCTTGCCTTGATGTCCTCTGAGTAGATACTTAGCAATGGTATTGCTGGATTATGTGGCAATTCTATAATTAGCTTCCTGAGGAACCACCAAACTGCCTTCTACAGTGGTTGTACCGTTTGATATTCTCAGCAGCAGTGGACAAGTGTCGTGAACCGCCTTCTGCACCTCACCACGCTGTTGTTGGTTTGCTTGGCCGTCTTATAGACTTTAAAGGGCAGCTCCCATAGATTAATTTATTGGCCATCTAATGTCAGGAGGTGAGAGAAGAAATATGTCCATTGAGGTATGCCGAACAGAGTTTTACAGTCTTCATAGGCAAAAACTTCCTAATAGAATTTCACTATAGCTTGACCACGTTATTCTCCTCAAAGCAGTACTCTTGCTCACCAGTTCTACCTCTAAGGCAGTTGTTTATCAGGACAGCTTTGCCCAGAATGAAAATGGGGCAGGGGAAGAGCGGGTGGGCAGGAACCAGAGGAGAATGATCATCCTGGGCGTTGTGGGAAGCAGGAATCCCAAAGCATCCTAAAGTCAAGGGTGTTCATACCCAGGATATAAATGGGAGGGAAATCAGCATTCCATCAAATCATCATCCACCCCCTGATTTGTCCTCCATGCTACCAGTCAGCAGTATTGGGTGATGCCTAAACAAAATATTTTGCAAAGAATTGTTAATTAAGATTAGTCCACCAGAGGCAAGGAAGCTTCCTTTTCTTCAAGGACTCTAATGCAAGATTTAAAAATATTTACAGGGCGGCTGCCGTGGCTCAGCAGGCAGAGCTCTGACCTGCCGTGCTGGAGGTCTGGAGTTCGATCCCTGGTGCCTCCTGCCCATATGCAAATTAAAAAAAATAAATAAAAAAAAAAGATAAAAATATTTACATACCTTTTATTTCAGTACTCTTGTGGCTTTTACAAATTTACATTTTTACTCTCTCTGGAATTTATTTTGGTTTAAAGTGAAGTATACTCCTGATGTTATTTTTTTCCAAATGGGTAGCCAGTTGCTCTAACACCATTTACTGAGTTTTGTAGCATCTTTATTGAATTTTTCTCTGACCAATGTAAACTTTCACTTTTCCCATGCTGAATTCTCATATATACTCACATAAGGTTTTGGATTTTGTATTATTGCTTTGCTTGTTTATTCCTGACCATACTGTTTTCACTTGTTGTGGTTTTTATTTTTTTAATTAGAGAAGTTGTAGGTTTACAGAAAAATCATGCACAAAATACAGTTAGTTCCCATATACCACCCTACTATTAACACCTTAATATCTATCTGTAGGGCATTATCACTCCCAAATTACCTTTTTTTCCCAGGATTTTCTCTACTCCTCCTCCATATTCATTTTCCAGAATAACTTTGGAATAATTTATCCAGTTCCCAAGTACTTGCTATGATTTAGGGGGATTTACTCATAAACTTAAGAAACTTTGGCATCTTTTCAAATTGAACGTTTCTATCCAAGGACAAGGTGTCCTTTCCACTTTCAGTAGCTTGAACGTTTTGTCATACACGTTCTACACACTTTTTTATTAAGTTTTTCCTGGCTATTTTATGAGTTTTGTGGCTATAATAAATGAGATTTTAAAAATCATTTTTTTTTACTGAGGATTTTTCAAAATTATATTTTATTATTGGTTCTTGCAGACTTATAAATACAGTCATTAGTGTTTACATATTGGTTATATAGTTGGACTCCTAACAAATATACTTATTGTTTTAATCATTTTTATTTTATTTGCGCTGGTTTGAAAGGAAGTATGCCCCCTAAGAAAAGTCATGTTTTAATATAAATCCCATTTCATAAAGGTAGAATAATCTCTATTCAATACTGTATGTTTGAAACTGTAATGAGATCATCTCCCTGGAGATGTGATTTAGTCAAGAGTGGTTGTTAAATTGGATTAAGGTGATGACATGTCTCCACCCATGTGGGTGGGTCTTGATTGGTTTATTGGAGTCCTATAAAAGAGGAAATATTTTGGAGAATGAGAGATTCAGAGAGAACAGAACGATGTAGCCATGAGATGCAGAGAGTCCACGAGCCAGCAACCTTTGGAGATGAAGAAAGAAAATGCCTCCCGGGGAGCTTCATGAAACCAGAAGCCAGGAGAGAAAACTAGCAGATGATGCCGTATTCGCCTTGTGCCCTTCCAGCCGAGAGAGAAGCCCTGACTGTGTTCGCCATGTGCCGTCTCACTTGAGAGAGAAACCCTGAACTTCATTGGCCTTCTTGAACCAAGGTATCTTTCCCTGGATGCGTTTGATTGGACATTTCTATAGACTTGTTTTAAGTGGACAATTTCTTGGCCTTAGAACTGTAAACTAGCAACTCATTAAATTCTCCCTTTTAAAAGCCATTCCGTTTCTGGTATATTGCATTCCGGCAGCTAGCAAAGTAGAACACTATTCTTTTGATTTTTAGTTTTAGTTTTGTTTTGTTCATACTGTTGAAACACTGGCAAATAATGATAATCTGTTCTTCTCTTTTCCTATACTTATAGTGGGGTTTAATGAAGTAGCCATTTCCAATGAATAAAAAAGTGATCACATTAAAAAAAAGTATTTAAAAAACTAAAATAGATTTCTATATGATAATTAATAACCCATAAGCAAATACATTTTGAAAAAAACCCACTGACAATAGCAATGTCAAAAATTAAACACCTAAGGGACATAAAGAAACATCTGACTAAAAGGAGAGCTCTACCATGTGCCTTCCTGGGAAGATTTACTCTTATACTACAAGCATATTAATTCTCCTCAAAGTACCGCATAAAGTTAACACAACACCAAACAAAATCTCAGCATGTTTGTGGTCGCTTAGAAACTGATTCTAAATTTTCCTAGGAAGAATAAATGCATAAAAATAGCCAAGAAGACTTCAAAAAAAAACAGAGAAAAGTCTAAAGTCATATATGTCCTCTTAGATGCAAAGTGTGCTGTAGACACTCCTTAAGGATTTGTTACTGGTAAAGGAATAGATAGTTATCTTAGTTTGCCAGGGCAGCTATGACAAATACCATGCAATAGGTTGGCTTAAACTAGAATTTCCTGGCTCATGATTTTCAGAGGCCAGAAGTCCAAAGGCATCAGCAAGGCCATGCTTTCTCCCCAAACTCTGCAGAGTTCTGGTGCTGGCTTGCCACAATTCTTGGGGTTCCTTGGCTTGTATCTCTGCATCTGACCCACATGATCTCTCCCTCCTTGTGTCTGTTCTGTTTTTCTCTGGCTGCGTTTGAACTTTTTTTCTTACTAAGGCCTCCAGTACTATGAATTAAGCCTGACTCATTCAGCTTGGCCACACCAAAATAGGTTCAGCCACTGTGGAAACAATTTGGCAGCGTCTCAAAAAGTTGACCATAAATTTTACCATATGACCAAGGAATTCTACTCCTAGCTACATACCCCAAAGAATGGAAAACATGTTCACATGAAAGTTTGTACTCATATGTTCATAGTAACATTATTCATAACAGTTTAAAAGTGGAAACACCCCAATTGTCCATCAACTGATGAATGCATAAACAGAATGCAGTCTATCCATACAATATAATATCATTCAGCCGCAAAAAGGAACGAAGTCCTGATCCATGCTACAACATGGATAAACCTTGAAGACATTATGGTAAGTGAAAAGCCCAGATACAAAAGGTTACACACCAGTATGATTTCATTGATATGAAATGTTCAGAATAGATCAATCAACAGAGAGAGACAGCAGATTCGAGCTTGCTAGAGTATGGAGGAGAGGGCAATAGAAGTGACAACTAACCAATACGGTGTCTTTTTTGGGTTAATGGAAATGTTTTGGAATTAGATCATGGTGATGGTCACACCTTGGGAATATGTGAAACAAATACTGAAGTACACTTTGAAATGGTGAACTTTATCTTATATGAATCATATCTCAATACATGCAAAAGAAGTACACTCCACTCCAAAATATGTATGCATGTACGTATTTATGTATGTGTATGTATGTAATATATCTCTTCCCCATCTATCTATTACTGCATAATGGAATTACACAATATATTTAGTTGTTTCTCCCTAATCAAATGTATTATTTAAGTTATTTTCAATGAATATTTATAATTTGTATAGTAAAGAAAAAAAGGAAAACTTTACAATAAACATGGAAGATGAATGATGCAATTAATGAAAAAGCAGAGGAATAAAGTTTACAATATAAAAGTATAGTACTAGTATAGGAAAAGCAGAACAAAACGAAATAATTACCTGAAAGTGGTAAAATTTTGTATAAGTGGAGTTGATTTGTTTTCATAATCTCTTTTGTATTATAATCATTATCTTTCCAAATAGGCGGGACATGATGTTATTTTTCTCAAAAAAGGAATTGTTTTTCTTGCTTTATTTGTTAATGAAAGTGTTAATGATAACATTATCGAGTTAAGTTGCTTTCTTCCTTAAAACTTATTCATTCATTCTATTATGCTTCATTGAATGTTTTACCCATTTCTTCCTCAACTTTCTTTTTTAAAGATTAAGTGAAACATTTATTTATTTGTTTATTTTTTTACAGGTATTTTAATTTATTGGATGCATTTTAGGTACACAGTTAAAAAAGGATAAAAGTGCTACTCTCCCAAACAAAAGACAGTAAATAGAATAAAGACAGCTGCTATTACACAAATGGAAAGCGTGATCATAAATAAGATGAAAGATGTGATCTGTGATCACAGTGAAATAAAACCAATCTTTTACAATGAAAAATCACTTATTAAAACTTAGAGTTGATAAATTATGCATACCATTTAAGTATTACTTTAGGGCTTTAGAAAACAATTTTATTGGTGGTATTCATGTATGAGAGGAAAAGAAATGTTTACTCGATATAGTGGTCAGGTTTCAGAGGACATGATTTAACAGTAAAGCTTTAATATCAGACAGACAAAACAAGTTTAACTACTAGTATTTTAGAAATGTTACCAAAACTAGAATGAAATTTGTTACTAATATATTAACTCCACTCTAATAAGTCTATAAACTACATCAAAGGAAGTCATGGAAGTTAGAATTTTAACTAAGAAAGGAATGCAGACTAACTTTAAAGTTTCTAAAATCCACTAAGTTTACCTACCATCTTTCTCTTACCACATTCTTTATGAGAACTTCAATTTTCTTCTACTGTCTGTCTTGGAGCACATACGGCAGAGCGTGGCATTAGGATGGCATACAAAAGCATCCGTTTCACTTCCCAATTCTGTTAGCTGTTCCAGTGAAGACACACAAGGATAATGGTCTTTTAACATATCTGGCAATTTGGAATTTTTCTCTCGAAGACATCAAGAACGTCTCACTGGTGTTAGAAATTCAGCTCTTTAAATACAGAATTTGTTGCATCAAACTGCATCTTCTTTTTTACACTTTGCAAGTATAGTGTAGTAGAAACATATTTAATTAAGCAACTTGCTCTAGTTTTGTTATTGGGGGTTTTAGCATCACTGATAGGCTCTTTTGTTTTGTCCTCTCGTTCATTTTCACAGTCTTGAAATATCACATTTTTATGTGGTTTGTTTTCCATTTCCAGTTTTCCTGGCTTTATGTTAACACCTATATTTTCAGTATTTACTTCTTGGATTTGTTCCATGGCTGCACAAGCCTCAGTATCTTCTCCAAAATTAACTTCTTCTTGACTCTTCAGTGTTAGAATATCTACAATTGCATGTCACATCTCTTCAATAGGCTGAGCCCGTGCCTGAATGGCTTTCTCATAGATTGTGATAATATTTTCAATAGGACTTGTGATTGATTCAAGACATGCAAGGCATACCCAATATTTAACAAACTTTTTCACATCTGGAATATTTTCAACAGATCATTCAGTGTAGCCAATATTTCTTCTTCTGGGCATTTATCATTAATCAGGTTCAAGCATTCACAAAATGTCTTGTTTACTTTTTCAGTAAATAGTATCTGTTCATCTTCTTCTGCCATGGTAGTTCAGAAGGACCCAATTGGTTTTTCATTTTGTCCTTCAGGTTCTAGCTGGCTAAGTATGGAGCTAGGAGGCCTTCTTATTTATTTAATTTTTTAAATTAATTTAAAAATTTTTTTTAAAAAAATGACAAGAAAGAAACACAAACATTCTTAACATATGTTCATTCCATTCTACATATATAATCAGTAATTCACAATATCATCACATAGTTGCATATTCACCATCATGATCACTTCTTAGAACATTTGCATCTATTCAGAAAAAGACAACAGAAAAAAATTCATACATACCACACCCCTTACCCCTTCCTTTCATTGATCACTAGCATTTCAATCTACTAAATTTATTTTAAAATTTGTTCCCCGTGTTATTTATTTTTATTCCATATGTTCTACCCGTCATTGATAAGGTAGATAAAAGGAGCATCAGACACAAGGTTTTCACAATCACACAGTCACATTGTGAAGGTATATCATTATACAATCATCTTCAATAAACATGGCTACTGGAACGTAGCTCTACATTTTCAGGCAGTTCCCTCCAGCCTCTCCATTACATCTTGACTAACAAGGTGATTATCTATTTAATGTGTAAGATTAACCTCCAGGATAACCTCTCAGTTCTGTTTGGAATCTCTTAGCCACTGACACTTTATTTTCTCTCATTTCACTCTTTCCCCTTTTGGTTGAGAAGGTTTTTTCAATCCCTTGATGCTGAGTCTCAGCTCACTCTAGGGGTTTTCTCAATCCCTTAATGCTGAATCTCAGCTCATTCTAGGATCTCTATCCCACGTTGCCAGGAAGGTCCACACCCCTGTGAGTCATGTCCCATGTAGACAGAGAGAAGGCAGTGAGTTTGCTTGTTGTGTTGGCTGGAGAAAGAGGCCACATCTGAGCAACAAAAGAGTTTCTCTTGCGGATGACTCTTAGGCCTAATTTTAAGGAGGCATGATCTATCCATTGTGGGGTTAAGTTTCATATGAACAAACCCCAAGACTGGGGGCTCAGCCTATTGTTTTGGTTGTCTGCACAGCTTGTGAGAATATCAAGAATTCAACTTGAGGAAGTTGAATTTTTCCCCTTTCTAGGAGGTCTTTTTAGCATTCTTCCTTTGCCAGCTTTCCACTTGGTCAGATGGATTTTTCTCTCTTCTGCAGTTTCTTTGGGCTGAGCCAATCTATGGAAGGTTGCTTTGGCTGCAGTACGTCTTCGCTGGTCAGTGGTTTTAGACTGTTCAATCAGTGTGGTGTTAGAAGATAAAGCAGGTTATAACTTTAGAAGCCAGGTTTCTTGACAATGTCTCATTTCTTTTTGAGTCTTGAGAATTTATTTGGACCCTAGATACATCTGTGTTTAATTGTAGTATTCCCTTTCCAGTAGGCCCTTTCTCGATTGTAACATTGGCAGAAGGTCTATTGATGCCCTGTTTCACCTTGTCCAGGCCATTATTGTGGTGACTTCTAATAGGAGGTCACACACGTTGTTTGTCCTGACATGCAGTGCTAGCAGATTTTGTGGTAGTTATGTTTGAGACTCTATTACTTTTCACTATCATACTGCTGGTGTTTACAGGCTGAGGCTCTGTGGCTTGAGAGACAGTAGTTGAAAGTTTCTTGGTTGTTGCAGAACTCGCATCTATGACTTGTAGAGGTTTTCTAGATGAATTAAACTTAGGCTGAACAATTTGGCCACAATAAGATCTCAGCAGCACAGGTTTCTTGGGAATGTTAGCAGCATCTTCCTTAGGTGCTTCCGTAGTCATTTGGGTTTTTTTTCCACTATTTTTTAAAAAGTGAAATGCTTGAGTAAATGTCACAAGTTGATTTGGGGATCATCTTAAATTGGAAACAACTGAATAGTTTGATTATTATCCTCAAAATTATATGTACCGACTGCTATAGTTGAATGGGTTGATTCATTAGAAGGTTTTAAAGGAATGTAATTTTTTCCCATGCTTGTATTATTTTTGCTCTCTGTAGATCTATTGGCATTTTCTTTATCAGTCATCTTTAAGTTTCAGATCTTTTGTCTCTTTTTGGACCTGGTGTTCAGTTGGCATCATTCTCTGGTTTCTGGATAGCTGAGCTTCCTCTTTGTATACAAAACATGTTTTTCGTTCTAATAGAAGTTCCTTGAGGTTTTGTCTTCTTTGCTCTCTGAAGGCGAGCCGGGCCCTCTGACTGGGCGGCAGCTGTAGGCCTCGAGGCTCATTGCAGCCGGGAGTTGCGCTCAGTGGACCTATTTGCAGCCAGCAGCCCACAGCTGCCGCCCGAAACATTTATTCTTAATCATTGTCAAGTTTCTTAATTTTAAGATCATCCAGGTTTCAGGGCTGGGTTAATTTTCTTTGATGTCTAAGCTGTGTTTTTAAAAACACTATTCTTCCTATCAGATTAATGTATCAGTTATGAAGGATGTAAACTAGTTTTGTAAACCTAAAATATAGTATATATGAAAGCATATTTGCTAACAAAGCATTACAGAAATTGCAATTATTCTGGTGTTAGAATCAGAAGTGGTGTATTGCCTTTTTCTCCAATTGTATTCTATTGCAGTCTGAGAACGTGTGTGTAAAACCTTTTTGTATTTATTGAGAATATCTGTCTTCAAAATTGCAACTAATTTTTGGGAATGTTTAGTGTACAGTTGAGAAATCTTTCTATCTCCCAATTTTTCCTCTTTGAATAAGTTCCTGCAAGCTCCTTCTTTTGTAGAAGAAGCAAGGACTTGCTGAAGATGCCACAGTGGGGCTGGGCAGAGTCTATGATTGGGGCCAATGAATGGAGTATTGTTGAGAGTTCACATGACATGTTTCAACAGCACCCTTCCCCTGCTGGTATTCCCTTCTGCCGAAAAGTTACAGAGCAGAGTTGCCTGCCCACGGCCAAACGGCTTGTTTTCTGGACCCTCCCTTTCCCTGCAGCCTCCCTGCTGCATGCAGCATCATATTGACTTCCTGACCTCTCTTGGCATTCTCTAAAGAAAGAATTCTTTCCCAGGAGGCTGACTCCTTATGCAAATAGAACTCCAGTGGGTCCTCCCACTGATGTTCTGGGCATACCCAGATATGCTGGACTCCTGGGATATATATAATTTAATCAGTCAAGCTAAGACATGTTATACTTGCTTTTGTGCATGTATGATTTATTTAAACCAGCCCTTTAAATAATTCTACCTCTTTTTCTTAAACGTGTGTGTGACCATTTTACGAAATGCATAGGTTTGGATTTTGTCTTTTTAATCTAGTCTCTGATTCTGTTTTCTCACTAGGAGAATTTAGTTCATTTACATGTAATCTTATAATCATTGCAATTATGTTACCACATATTTTTCTCAGTTAATAAAATTCTTGTGTTTTCTTTAGCTTAATATAGGATTTCTGTTGGACACTGTGTTTTTTTTTCATTCCAGTGAGATCAAATGCAACATTTTCTGAATAAGCTAATTTCCTAGCGTTTTACTGTGTCTTCACTTACCCAACAAAATACAATCTGTGCTCATTTTAAAATATCTGTTCTAACTCAAAAACATACTTCTTTCATGTAAATTAGATTCAAATTTTTTTCTCCAACCCCTCCTAAGTTAAATACTCTTGGTTTTGTTTTAGAGATCTAGAAACTTTTCTCTCTCCAGTTAAACATTTAAAATACAGCTATCACATTTTATTAGAGCTATAATTTATATCCCTGCTTTTCAGACGGGAGTATGCATATTTGTAGAGATATCAGGGTATACTGCATAAGGTGACCATTTCTTCCTGCCTATATGCCCCCCATTGAAACTGTTTCCCCTAATAATCACACATAACACACACACACAACCTCTAAGGAAGGTGTGGACATGGGCAGTCCTAATCATACTGGGTGAGTCTCTTCCCCTGGCAGAGCAGACTTATTCCAGTGGAACCTGAAACCAATTCATAGGCCAGTTGAGCCAATCAGATTTTCCTTCTCTAGAATTCTAGAATACAGAGACTCAGCAAGCAATATTGGGTGCTTGAAAGGAGGAAACAGGCTCACCCTTCATTGAAATTGTTCCTCTCACCCCAACACACACAAACACGCATGTGTGCACACACAAAATACATAGCGGCTTGTACCTGAAAAAAAAAGTCAGGGTTTTGTTAGGAAGCAGTCACCAAAATAGAAGCTTTGGTAGGCTAAAGTGTTTTTTACATGAAAAGAATTGAAAGCTGCCTCTGCCAGTTAGGACCACTGTATACAAGACCCCGTTTTACATTCGCAAGAGTGATTACCATTAAGATACTTCTCCAGTGCTAATATCAGCAAACACATGTATCTGCTATGTGCCAGGCACTGTTCTTAGTGCTTTACACATATTGACTTCTTTAAATCTCACATCAGCCCTACGAGGTGAAACTAAAATTTTCCACATTCTAGAGGTGAGGAAAATTGAGACACAGAGAGATTGAGTAAATTATCCACAGTCACAGCTAGTAATTGAGGAGTTGGATTTGAACTGAGCAGTTTGGTTTTTCCCCTCTTGAGTACTATCCTACATTGCTGCTTATCAGAGTTGCAACATGAGAAGCCCTTTTCTGTGATACTAGCTTCACATAGGCTGATATGGGGCAAGGTAGGAGGGAAAATAAAATCATGTCCAATGAAGACATCTCTCTGCAGTGAATTCCTCAATAAGATAAAGGTAAAATATTCTGGATTTTGCTATTTAATGCCATAATTTTCTCTTTTAAAGTGTAATAATTGTTAGATACAGCTGGTGAAATAAATCTGTGATGAAAAGAGAAAGTTTGAAACTAGAAAAATATAAAACATGGAAGACAGGAGAAGGAAAAGGTTAAAATAAGATTGTGAGAGGGTGGGCAATGGTGGCTCAGTGGCAGAGTTCTCACCTTCCATGCCAGAGACCTGGGTTTGATCCCTGGTGCCTGCCCAGGCAAAAATAATAATAAGATGGTGAGAGAGCATAAAAATTAAGATAAATTTAAAGTTAAAAATGTGGGGGTAAAAATTTAGAAAAACTAGGATAACATTGAAAATGAGAGCTTCCAATATCCTCACTTAAAGTAGAATATGTGAAATTAAAAGAAACAAAAGGGGAAACAATTAAAATATAAAAAAGTCAAACTTAAAAAATTAAGAATAAGATGTTGATAAAATACTGTTAAAATAAAATTGACAATTAAAATATTTAAAAAAGATGAGACCAAAAGAAAGGAAGATAAAAGAGAAATTAGGTAAAGGCCAAGACTGATGAAGCAAAGGAATGTTCCAGTAGGATTTAGATTTTTAAAGTTAAAATAAAAATAATACTAGAAAGAGAAGAAAATGTTTCCTTTTAAATTAGAGAAGTTGGCTTACAGAAAAATCATGCATAAAGTACAAGAGTTCCTATATACCACCCTAATATTAACACCTTGCATTAGTGCAATACATTTGTTACAACTGATGAAAGCAAATTTTCATAATTGTATTATTAACCCAAGTCCACGGTTTAACTTATAGTTCACTCTTTGTGCTGTGCAGTCCTATGGAGTTTTAAAACATTTTTTACTCTAGTAACATATACATGACCTAACATTTCCCTTCTAACCACATTCAAATGTATAATTAGATAATAATTACGTTCACAATGTTGTGCTACCATCACTCCCATCCATTACCAAAACTTTTACACCATCCCAAATAGAAACTCTGTACAATTTAAGCTTTACTTTCCTGTTCCTTACTGCTACCCTGTCCCTGATAATTTAAATTCCAGATTATGATTTTGCTGATTCTAATTACTCCCATCACTGAGATCAAACTATATTTGTCCTTTTGTGTCTGGCTTACTTCACTCAACATGATGTCTTCAAAGTTCATGCATATTGTCACACGTATCAGAACTGCATTCCTTTTTATAGCTGAATAATATTTTGTTGTAAGTATATATCACATTTTGCTTATCTGTTCATCAGTTGAGGGATATTTGGGTTGCTTCCATCTTTTGGCAATTGTGAATAATGCCAGTATGAACATCTGAGTTCAAATATTTGTTTGAGCGTCTGCTTTCAATTCTTTTGGGTATACACCTACAAGTGGGATTGCTGGGTCATATGGTAATTCTATACTTAACTTTCTGAGGAACTGACAAACTGGATTACACAGTGTCTGTACCATTTTATATTGTCACCAGCAATGAATGAATGTTCCTATTTCTCTTCAACATTAGTAATTAAAAAAAAAAAGGTAGCCATTCTAGTGTAAAATGTGTCTCATTGTGGTTTAGCTATGCATTTCCCTAATGGCTAATGATGTTGAGTATTTTTTCATGTACTTTTTGGTCATTTGTATATCTTTTTTTGAGAAATGTCTATTCTTTTGCCCATTTTAAAATTGGGTGGTCTTTTTGTTGTTGATTCAAAAGATTTCTATATATATATTCTGTAGATTTAAAAAAACCCTTATCAGATATATGGTTTCCAGATATTTCTTCCATTGTAAAGATTGGTGCATTGCTTTCATGATGAAGTCCTTTGAGGCACAGTTTTTAATTTTGATGAGGTCCCATTTATCTATTTTTTCTTTTCTTTTTATTTTTTTTGACATGGGCAAGCACCGGGAATCGAACCCAGATCCTTTGGCATGGCAGGCAAGCGTTCTTGCCGCTGAGCCACCGTGGCCCGCCCTATTTTTTCTTTTATTGCTTGTGCTTTGGGTGTAAAGTCTAAGAAACCTCTGCTTAACACAAGATCCTGAAGATGCTTCTCTACATTTTTTTAAATGAGTTTTATAGTTCCAGCTCTTATAATTACACCTTTGATCCATTTTGAGCTGATTTTGTCTATGGTGTGATGTAGGGGTTCACCTTCATTCTTTTGCAAATGGAGAGCCAGCTTTCCCAGCACTATTTGTTGAAGAGATTATTCTTCCCTAATTGAGTGGTCTTTGCCCCCTTGTTGAAAATCAAGTGGCCATAAATGTGAGGATTGATTTCTGAGCTGTCAATTAGATTTCATTGGCCTAAATGTCTGTTCTTATGCCAGTACCATGCTGTTTTGATTACTGTGGCTTTATAATAAGTTTTAAGATTGGGAAATGTAATTCCTCTCCTCTAACTTTGTTCTTCTTTTTCAAGATATCTTTGGCTATTCAGGGGCCACCTCCTCTTTTTTTTTTTTATAAACTTTTTTTATTAATTAAAAAACTTAACAAAAGAACATTAAGATATCATTCCATTCTACGTACAGAATTAGTAATTCTTAATATTATCACATAGTTGCATATTCATCATTTCTTAGAACATTTGCATCGATTTAGAAAAAGAAATAAAAAGACAACAGAAAAAGAAATAAAACAATAATAGAGAAAAAAAGATTATACATACCATACCCCTTACCCCTCGCTTTCATTTATCACTAGCATTTCAAACTAAATTTATTTTAACAT
>PVIY010038838.1:5713-23672 GCA_004026745.1 Myrmecophaga tridactyla | reverse complement strand
GTAATGCACCCCTTCTCATTTCTGATTTTGTTCATTTGCATCTTCTCTATTTTTTCTTTGTCTGTGTTGCTAGTGGCCCATCAGTTTTATTGATTTTCTCAAAGAACCAGCTTTTGGTTTTATTGATTCTTTCTCTTATTGTTTTGTTCTCCCATACATTTAACTCTGATTTAAGTTTGTTATTTCTTTTTTTCTATTTGCTTTGGGGTTAGTTTGCTGTTCTTTCTCAATTTCCTCCAAGTGACCAGTTAAGTCCTTGATGTTTGTTCTTTCTTGTTGTTTCAAAAAAAGCATCTAGGGCAATAAATTTCCCTCTCAACCCAGCCTTTATTGCATCCCATGAGCTTTAATATGTTGTATACTCATTTTCATTCATCTTCAGATAGCCACTGATTTCCCCAGAAAATTTTTCTTTGACCCACTGGTTGTTTAAGATTGTGTTATTTAATTTCCATATACTTGTGAATGTTCGCATTCTTTGGTGGTTATTGAGATCCAGATGCATTCCATCGTGATCAGAAAAAGTGATTTGAATAATTTCAATGTTTTTTAATTTATGAAGACTTGTTTTGTGCCCCAGTATATGATCTGTCCTGGAGAATGGTCCATGAGCATGGAGAAGAATGTATATCCTTGTATTTTGAGTTGCAATGACCTATATATGTCTATTAGGTCTAATTTGTTTATTAAGATGCTTACCATCTGTTTCCTTGTGAATATTCTGTCTGTTTTTTCTTTGTATAAAGGAAAGTGGTATATTGAAGTCTTTTACTATTATTGTTGAAACATCTATGCTCCCTTCCATTTTGCCAAATTGTGTCTCATGTACTTTTGGGGCTCCTTGGTTGGGAACATATGCATTTATGATTATTATATCTTCTTGGTGAATTGCTCTTTTATTAATACATAGAGTCCTTCTTAGTCTCTTATGTCTTTACATTATATCTATTTTGTCTGGTAGTATTATAACTGCTCCTGCTTTCTTTTGGTTATGATGTGCATGGAAAATCCTTTACCATCCTTTCAATTTCAATCCATTTGTATCCTTGCATCCAAGATGAAATTCTTCTAAGCAGCATGTAGCTGCATTATATTTCTTAAGCCATTATGCCAATCTGTATATTTCAATTGGTGTGTTTAGTCCATTAGCATTCAAAATTATTATTGAAAATGTGTTTCTTGACTCCACCATCTTATCTTTTCTATATTCTCAGACCTATATATTTTCCCCTCTTTCTCTTTTTGTCCTTTAAATTACCCTTACTGGCACTATTCAATTCTGTGCACTCCTCCAAATCTCCCTCTTCTGTCTTTATTTTTCAACTGGCAGAACTCCCTTTAATATTTCTCATAGAGCCAGTCTCTTGTTAACAATTTTTTTCAGGATTTGTCTGTCTGTGAACATTTTAATTTCCCCTTCAGTTTTGATGAACAATTTGGCTGAATACAGAATTCTTGGCTAGAAGGCTTTCTCTTTCAGGATGTTAAATATGACATATCACTGCCTTCTTGCCTCCATTGTGCTACTTGAGTAGTCTGAATTCAGTCTTATGTGGTTTTGTTTGTATGTTATAGATTATTTTTCTCTTGTCACTTTCAGAATTTTCTACTTCTCATCAACATTTGACAGAGTTATTAATATTTATCTTGGGGAAGGCCTGTTTGGATTTATTCTGTTTGGAGTTTGTTGGGCTTCTTTGACTTTTATATTTATGTGCATTATAAGGATTGGGATGTTTTCCCCCACTACATCCTCAATTACTCTTCTTAGCCCTTCATTCTTCTCTTCTCCTGGGACACCAATGATTCTTATATTTGTGTACCTTGTTTTGTCTATCATTTCCCTGAAATCCAATTCAAATTTTTCCATCTTTTTTGCCATTTGCTGTTTTGAGTGTTTGAAATCAGTTATCCTGCTTCTATATCATGTATCCTTTCTTCTATCTCTTCAAATCTTCTGGTTATTTTCTTCTAGTATGTTTTTTTATTTGTACAACAGGGTCTTTGTTCTCTGTAATATCTGTTATTTTCCTATTTATTCTTTCAAATTCCTCTTTATCCTCTTCTACTGTCTTCTTGATGTCATTAGCCATCCCACTTATTTTACTAAGTAGGGTTATATGAACATCTTTGATTAGTTGTTCTAACATCTGTGCCTCCTCTGGAGTTTTAATTTGGTCATTAGTCTGGGCTATCTGCCTATATTGTGATGTGTTTAGTGTTCTTCTGTTATTTTCATTGCATGTAAATATCTTGATTGCTTTATTTTGGAGTTGATTTCCTTCAGTAGTCTAAAACCCCATGTTAGCAAGGTGGGCATGCAGCAGGTTGCAGGGTATGTGGTGGGGCACAACAATGCAGTGATGCATTGCAGTGCAAGTATAGGCACAGGTTGGGGGTGTTATGCTGGTGCTTGTGAACATGGGTACCCAACGACCAAGGAAGCTTTAGCTGTGTGGATGCAGAGGCTGGGGAGCAAAACGTTTGTGTGTCCTACTGTATGGTGCTGGGCCCTTGTGCTCATATGCAGAGCTGTGGCAGTGGGTTGGCCTTATGCCTTCATGGGCTGGGGCACAAGAGACCTGGCAAAGCAGGTAAGCACTTTCTCAGAGCTTGGAAGCATGACTAAGGGTTGTAAGCTTATGCGGGTCTAGAAGTGCTGTAAACTGATGTTCCCAGAGCTGAAGGATGTTATTGGGGGTCATGCACATGTGTGGGTCTAGAGTGCCATAAACTGCTGTGCAGAGCTCAGGAAGTGCAGGGTGAAGTTGTGTGACGCTATGGGCAGTGAGTGGTTGTATGTTGGGTATGGAGGTATGTGCCTGTAGCCTTTATGTGCTGGTGACAGCCTGAAGGGAGCAGGGAGGGGAGTTAGTGCTTAGGAGGAGTGCAGGAAAGATGGGTTGGGCTGCACTTAGGGTTGGGTGAGGGGTGGGTACACATACTGGTTGTTGGTGTGGCAGGGGCACTTGGAGAATGGGGAAGGAGTTGGGTGGTGGGGTTCAGGTGCATGAGGTCATGGGTCATGGTGTTTTGCTGATGAGGGTAGCATGTTCAAGGAACATGGCTTGGCTTACTTCCTAGTCCCTGTCTTCTTGTCCATGCTCTCCTGTAGACTTCAGTTTTCTGGCTCTCAGCTTCTCAGCCCCTGCAACCAGGGTCACCTTGGTTGGCAAATCCCTTTAGGTAAGTCATGTCCCCCATGGCCATCACACCATCCACCTACAAACTGTGGAGGCACCCATATGGCTATCTGGATACTCAGGAACCTGACTCACCCACTGGGCTTGCTTCAGTCCACTGCAGCCTCAATTCTCCTGGTGAGGCCCAGGTGTCTCTGCCCCAAAACAATAGCAGTTGCAGTGGCTCTCATATATATTTCATTTAGTCTACAGTATCTTCAATCTCTGTGATATCTGCTATTTTTCTGTTTATTCTTTCAAATTCATCTTTATACTCTTTTATGTCTTCTTGATCTCTTTTATGTCATTAGCCATCCCATTTATTTTATTTAGTAGAATTATATGAACATCTTTGATTATTTGTTCCTAAACCTGTGTCTCCTCTGAGGTTTTAATTTGGTCATTAGGCTGGGTTATATCTGTCTGCATCTTGTTATGCTTAGTGAACTTCTGTTGTCTTTGTGGCTTGTAAATATCTTGATTGGTTTACTTTATAAGTTGATTTCCTTCAGTAGTCTAAAGCTTTGTATTTGTGGCATGGATGTAGAACCAGATGAAGGGAATGTGATGAAGTATAACAGTGCTGTGATGCATTGCAGTGCAGGTATAGCCACAAGTTGTGGATGCTATATGGTGCCTTTGAGCATGAGGTGTGGGTTGCAGGGGTGTAAAGGTGTAGTGCCGGGGTTGTGCATATGTGGTGCAGGTCAGGCAGACCTGGGAGTACAGGAGCAGAGTGCTGCATGGGGGGCACAGAGGAAGAGCATTCCTAATCCTAGTCTCCCCATCTGTTTGCTCCTGAGGTCTCAGGGCTTCCATTTGGAAAGGAGTATATTAAGCTGTTTGCATCAACAGTATGGCTTCTGGTTCTATGTATCTCTCTTCTACAACTTTTGTAACCAAGCCTCCCCTGTGTTGTGTAGAAGACCCTCCTAGCTCATATAAACCCTGGAATTGACATCTCAGTTGCCCTCCCTTCCCTTCTCTAGCTGTTCCTTGGAGTATGGGTAAAATCAACCTATCCCATTCCACCATCTTCTCAGAACCTGGGCCCAGCCATTTTTCAGTATTCTGTGGTGCCTGACTCAAAAAACTTTATTTTTTCCCATCAATCCCATCCCCTTTCTGCTGGGGCAAAAACTCCTAGTATCTTTAGTGCTTATTCCAGGTTTCTCTGTTCTGGCAGCCTAATTTCAGTAGTCAGAATTTGTTATTTAATTCCACAAAGGAAGTTTGGTTGAGCTAAGCCTTTCCTTCTAGTAAAATCTGTTTTCTTTCCCCTTGGGGAACCAGTCATCCATGCCTGTAGGGGATGGGCAGTGGTCTCCATGACCTGGGGAACTTATAATTCTGTTTGGGGTCTTAGCTGGTACAGCTTGTCCAGACTGTTGTATGTTGTGTGTCCAGTTGCTAATGTAGCCCAGCAGTTGTTCTAGACTGTTTCTGGTTATTTACTAGTTGCTCTAGTGGATGAACAAAATTCCACACCTCACTAAGCTGCTGTCTGTATATAGGACTTGTTATGAGGCTACTTCATTTATAGTTTGTTCCATTTCAAGTGTCTTAATTCTATTATTTGAGTCTTTTATAAGAGAATGAAATTCAGGCAGAGAGGAAAAAATAAATCACAGTAGCAAGAAGATAAAATAAAAATCTGGAAGAGAAAATGGAGAGCAGCAGATTCTGTCATTTGCCTTGCCATATGGCAGAAGAATCAATGATTTTCTGCTGGCTCTGTGTTTAGTGCCAGGAATGTGGGGTGCTGCTGTTGGAAATATCAAAAATGTGGAAGTGGCTTTGGAATTGGGCAATGGGTAGAGGCTGGAAGAATTGCAAGGTGTTTGATAGAAAATCCCAGATTGCTTTGAAGGTTACTAGAAATATGGGTGCTATAGTTACTTCTAATGAGGCCTTGGGTGAAAATGATGGGAGAATGTTTGAAAACTAAAAGAAAGGTATTCCTTCTGTTAAAGTGGAGACAACTTGGATAAATTGGGTTCTGATGTCAGATGCAAGTAAGAGCTTGAAAGAAATGAGCTTATATTTTTAGCTGAGAAGATTTCCAAGCTAAATGTCTAAATTGCAGCCTGTCTTCTCCTTGCATCTTATAATAAGCATAAAGATATGAGAAATTGATGGCTTGGAAAGTTCTGGGCTTTTGAAAAATGTATTCCCAGTAAATAATGCTTCATGTGGGAGTTTAACTGAAATTGGATCCACTTAATCACTCAGTGAAAGTAAGTATTAGAGGTGCAGTTATACAAGGAGGATCTGTGGAAAGTCCAATTTTTTGTTGGACTTTCCTCTAAATATTACAGAAAAATACATTTTTTTAAATGAAATTTGCATGAATGGAACCATCTTCAGTGACAAATGGAATGAAAAATCATTACAAGGGCAGAACTATGGAAGCTGAGAGTTACAGATATTGGTTCAGGTCAAGAGAGCAGATACACCACTGTATGTATGGAAAGGGTGAATCTGCCCTGAAACTTGGAGAGGGCACCATATTATGCAGGAAGAGCAATACCACACTATTATTTTCAGAGGGTGGCAGGGATTGTAGAGTCTGGCTGTCACCTCAATCCTTAATGAAGGTGAGTCCTTTACTACAGTTTTTTGGGAGAGCATGCCCACCATGCAAGCACTATGAAGGATTGGGGATGTCATTCCCTCAGGCTCCAGAGGACAAAATATTGTTCATTAATTATTCTCAGACCTTGAAATCAAATGGAGTATTCCCTGAAGGTTTGGGGGATTGTTTGTGACCTGTGAACCTTGTTTTGTTTCCAATATCTCCCTGGGGAAAGAAAATGTTGATCTTATGCCTGCCCCCTCATTGTATATTGGAATGAAATAAAGTGTTGTCTCATTTTCACTTGTCCACAGACATTGAGTAAATGTGCCCTAGGAAAGCCACACCTATAAACAAATTGATGGAACTTTGTACAAAACATTACTTTTTATGAAATGATTGAAGTCTTTTTGGGGTATTGTGATAGAATTAATGTATTTTGCATATTGAAAGAACAGTCTGTTTGAGTCCAGAATGTGGACTATTGTTGGTTGAAAGGATAGGTTCCCCAGAAAAAATAAATTGTTAAATCTAATCCATTCCTGTGGGTGTGAGTCAATTGTAAGTAGGACCTTTCTATGAGATTATTTCAGTTCAGGCATGTTCTGCCTCAATCAGAATTGGTCTTAATTTTATTAGTGGAGAGAAAAAACCATGGAAGTAAGAAGTTGAGACCAATGAGACACAAATGGAAAGGAGGAGATCAGCAGACATTGCCATGTGCCCTGCAATGTGACAGAGGGCCCAAGGATTTCCAGCAGACACACCTAGATTGCTGGTATTCAGGAATAAAGCATTTCTTTGATTATTATTTTATGTGGACATTTTCCCACCCTCCAAGCTGTGAGAAAAAAATAAATTTCCATGGTTTAAACTAATCCATTTTCAATATATTTGTCTTGAGCAGCCTAAGAAACCAAAACCAATGGCAAATAATGCATAGTGGTCAATAGACATCATCATAAAGATCAATAGCTGTGCAGCTGCTGAGAAAGCACTAGAAAATCATGTGCAATACAAACAAAGAATAAGAGGAAGTTACACTGTCAGAGAGTTGACACCAGTTTTGGGCAAAGTAGCAGAGATGAGGCAAAGATCAAATAAGGACAAATTCTTTAAGATTCTTTCCATACATGGGTCTATGGAGCCACAGATTTAAGAAAGTTATGGTGATAATGGTGACACTGTTCTTCAGAGTTGACTGGCAAATTATTGTAAAAATTGAAGTTTGTAATAACTGAAGGTTCCATAGGTGAGAAAAATCCAAGAGAAGAAATTTTGTCACCAAGGAGATATGTTTAATTTCTGCTGATTTTCTGTATTAATAAAAGGAAAATAAGCATTATTTAATAAGTCAAGATCACCAGATTTTCTTAGTCAATGCTTACATTACATTAATCAATATATGGTGCTGATGTGTGTGTGTGTTTGTGGGTCCATGTGTGTGCCTGTATGTCTTTGTATAGGACCAATAAGAGCTTTAATAGTAAATTGTCTCCACCCATAAAATTCCACTTTGTTGGTCATATGATCCCATTGTGTTCATCAGTTTTTCTGTTCCACCTTGTAAACTCCTAAGTTGTATGATGTTATTCAAGCACATACTTAAATTGTTTAATATGCTAGCTGTTATCACCAAATTTGTAGGATAAGGTACCATGTACATTACAGAGAAGGATCTTAATTTACATGTGATAGCAAGTGAAATAAAAGATATGGAGTCTCTTCTTGATACATGCCACAGTCTATTTTCATTTTGCCTTGCAATTTTGTCAGTCCAGTAACTGATCATTTCATATATACTTACCTTTTATTTTTCTTTATCTGTCACCCATATTACAACACTCTAGTTGTGCTAGTTTGAAATTATTATGTTTCCCAGTAAAGCCTTATTCTTGTACTGATTCAATATTGAAGGGTAGGACATTTTGATTGGATTGTTTCCATGGAGATATAATTCACTAAATTCTGTGTGTGACATTTTGGTAAGATTACTTCTATGGAGATGTGACACACTCAATTTGTGTGTGGCCTTTTGATTTGGTGGAGATGTGACTCCATCCATTTGAAATAGATTTTGATTTGTTTACTAGAGGCCTTCAAATGGGAAACGTTTTGGAGAAACCTCAAGTGCAGACATTTGGAGAACAGTTTCTTCAGTGCTGACAGAACTAACACAAAGTACAGATGTTTGGAAATGCAGAACCCAGCAGATGCTGTCATGTGCCTTCCCATGAGATGCTGAGCAAGCCAGAACCTGGGGAGAACCAAGGGAAGCCAAGAGATGAAACCCAGCTCCAGGGAAACCAAGTGAGGATCCCCCACAGGAAAGAAAGGCTGAAAGCAATGAAGCACAGGTGGAAGGGACTAGCAGATACCAGCCATGTGACTTCCCAGGTGGCAGAGGTGTTCCAGATGTCCTCAGTCTTTCTTGAGTGAAGGCAATCTCTTTTTGGGGGGCCTTAATTTGGACATTTTCATGGCCATAGAAGTGTAAACATGCAACTAAATAAATTCATTTATTAAAAGTCATTCCATATCTGGTATATTGCATTCGGGCAGCTTTATCAAATCAGATCACTAATATTTAATGTGATTGAATAATATATATCAATCAAGGATATTGTATCCTAAATGAAATATTATGTTCACTAACTTTAATTGTATTGTCGGTAAATTTTCAAGCATATTAAGAACACATTAATTTTTTCTTTAATCCTTTAATGACTTTGCTCATAATCAAATTAAATTTAATTTATATATTCAACTATTTTTCATTGGTTACAGTGTGCATAGCACCTTATTATGTATTAAAGCACAGTTACATATAAATAACTGTTTCATAGGCTGATACATTTCTGAACAAAATGTCTCTAATAACCATCTTAAACAATTCCTTTCTGAAGTTATTTCATGGATCATGTACAAAAATAATACTTTGTTCCTCTGTAACTTACACTAAAGAGAAACATCTTTGTTATCTTCAAATAGATAATCACTTTAGAACCTCTGGCTATTAAATAATTTAAATATTTTTCTCTCAACCCTACTCTTCTGCATCTGAAATTATAAACACAAACAAGAATAAAAGATAATGAATGTTCCTTGAAGTATCTGTCATATAGAAGCATTCAGCTGGTTTCTGAGTCATTGCTGATATTCTTATAGACATTAATCTAGATGGATAATACTAAATCTGACCTTCAAAACTGAAAAACTCCTTCCTTAACATTCTGCCTTTGATCTATTGATGTTAGCAAATTGCTGGTAAGTGCTGACAGAACAATGGTGGAAATAGTTTTATCTCTGTTCTTTATCCCACAATGCTTGAACAAAGAAATATGATAAAGGGAAGTGTAGCTATTCTTGTTGGAACTGACTTGCTTAATCTATTCTTCAAAATTATGAGAGAAGAACCTATGCACTCTCTTAAATGTGGAAATAGAAAAACACAACCAATCTTTGTTTTCTCATGAGTGACTTCAAACACTCAAATATAATCAAGAGTCACCATATTAGTAAAAGAGTATCAAAAAATATATTTACCTAATCATTTTTCCAGTCCTTACAGACAAGGGCTCTTCCTCATACTTTTCCAAATACTCTCCTTCTCAGTCACAGCACAAAATACATTATTACTATCTAGTTTTCCTACTGTCACAAAATCATATTTTATCCTATAGAGATCTATGGGCTAGTACATGATTCTACTGGGGGTTCTAATGTATCAATTATGGTCAAAAGCAAAAGAATCTGGCAGACACATGCTGTGAGACTTTGAAAAAATATTTAGCCAAATACACACAATTATATTTGTATTTTCTTTAAACTGCTTTAAAATTTTGAATTTAGAAATGTTATATGTATAGTAGATATTATGCTTATTATCTATTTACATGTACAATTCTTTAAGACTAATTGCATTTTTTAACACACATGAAGAGAGTTTAAGAAAAAATCCGAAGGGAAACAAATGTTATTGGATAAAATTTTAAAAGTTTGAAATAGAAAATTGATAGAAATATTGAATATATTTTTGAGATTATGTCATACTACCAATATAATTGCATTTGTTATATATTTTGAAAAAATATGCAAGCACATGTGAGTGTAACAATGTTTGGTGCTAAGGGACAATGATAGATATGAAAGTACTCCTTTGTAAAGATCAAAATCTTCTGAGAAATTTATATGTAAACATATCAATATCATAAAACCACAAAAAACAGAAAATATAAAAATGCATGAGATATACTTTGTTTAAAGTAATAATCCATCAGTAAGTAAATTAGGAGCAAAATTCAATGAAACTGGCTGAAGCGGCCGCCGAGTTGGAGGCAGCGCGGCGGCTGGGGAGTACTGACTGTGAGCTTAGGGGCCTGACCCTGTGGAGGGCGAGGGAAGTAATTCTTTCCCAAAGGGGCCGGTAGTACCGGTAACCGAGCGACAAGATGAATTTTCTCAGTGTGGTCATGGGGGGTCAGAGTGCCGGACCCCAGCACACAGAAGCCGAGACGATTCAAAATCTTTGTGAGAGAGTAGCTTCATCTACTTTATTGGATGATCGAAGAAATGCTGTGCATGCTCTGTAATCAGTATCTAAGAAATACTGCTTGGAAGTGGGTATCCAGGCTATGGAACATCTTATCCATGTTTTACAAACAGATCAAAGAAAATTCCAAAGGACAGAGTGAGGATTTGGGAAGCCAGTTTACAGAAATTTTCATTAAGCAGCAAGAAAATGTCACTCTCCTGTTATCTTTATTAGAGGAATTTGATTTCCATGTCCACTGGCCTGGTGTGAAGCTTCTTACTTCTCTTTTAAAACAGCTGGGGCTTCAGGTAGAGCAAATTATTTTAGTCAGTCCCATGGGTGTTTCCATATTGATGGACTTATTAGCAGATTCCAGGGAAGTTACATGTAATGATGGTGTCTTACTACTACTACAGGCACTAACAAGAAGCAATGGAGCAATCCAGAAAATTGTTACTTTTGAAAATGCTTTTGAGAGACTATCAAACATTATTACAGAGGAGGGGAACAGTGATGGAGGTATAGTAGTGGAATATTGTTTGATTTTGCTCCAAAACTTGTTAAAAAACAACAATTCCAATAAAAAATTTTTAAAAGAAGGCTCATATATTCAGCATATGAAACCTTGGTTTGAAGCTGGAGATGAAAATTCTGGCTGGTCTGCACACAAAGTGACTAATCTGCATCTAATGCTACAGCTTCTTTGTGTATTGGTATCTCCCAACAATCCTCCTGGTGCTACCAGCAGCTGCCAAAAGGTGATGTTCCAGTGTGGATTATTGCAGCAACTTTGTATTACCCTAATGTCTACCAAGGTTCCTGCAGATATCCTGACTGAGACCATTAATACTGTATCAGAAGTTATTTGAGGCAGTGAAGTAAAGCTAGACTACTTTGCTTCTGTAAATGCACCTTCACACCCACCAAGGTAGGAAAAGGGAAGTACTGAGATTCTTCTGAGGAAGTTAAAAATTTCTTTGGATTACCAGCAATTGTAGTACCTCTCATGTCCATGGTTAATGAAAGCAATCATTTGTATTGCATTGTGCTGTTCTCTATTGTTCACAGTGTTTCTTATATAAAAACAAAAAGGACAAGGAGAAATTGTGTCAACACCTCTGCCATCCACCACTGATGCAACAGGTAATTCAGTCTCAGCTGGTCAGTTATTATGTGGAGGTTTGTTTTCCACTGATTCACTTTCAAATTGGTGTGCTGCAGTAGCTCTTGCCCATGTTTTGCAAGAAAATGCTACCCAGAAAGAATTGTTGCTCAGGGTTCAACTTGCTACAAGTATTGGACACCCTCCTGTTTCTTTACTGCAACAGTGTACCAA
This sequence comes from Myrmecophaga tridactyla, assembly GCA_004026745.1. Lineage (NCBI taxonomy): Eukaryota > Metazoa > Chordata > Mammalia > Pilosa > Myrmecophagidae > Myrmecophaga > Myrmecophaga tridactyla. Next base: position 12,045 of record PVIY010038838.1, on the reverse strand, counting down.
CATCCTTTCACAGGGAAGCAAAATACAGACAAGAGTTGGATTATTAATGTTGCTTTGTACCTTAAGCAACTGTCATATAGCAGTAACACATTTTCTTCACAACTCAGTCAGTGTTCCATTTCTTACATGACAAATTGCAGAAAATCTTGGAGAAGAAGAGCAGTTGGTCCAAGGCTTATATGCCCTTTTGTTGGGCATTTCAATTTACTTTAATGATAACTCACTTGAGAACTATAGGAAAGAAAAGCTAAAACAACTAATAGAGAAGAGGATTGGCAAAGAGAATTTCATAGAGAAACTAGGATTTATTAGCAAACATGAACCATATTTTCAGAGCATCTCAGAAACCACAGCCAAACTTTTCTACTCCAGAGTACATGATATTTGATCATGAGTTTACAAAACTGGTAAAAGAACTTGAATGTGTTATGACTAAGGCTATTTATAAGTCCAATGAAGAAGATATGAAAGAAGAAGAGGTGAAGAAAACATTAGAACAACATGACATCATTGTGACTCACTACAAAAATATGATCTGAGAGCAGGATCTGCAACTTGAGGAATTAAAGCAGCAGGTTTCTACATTAAAATGTCAAAATGAACAGCTCCAGACAGCAGTCATACAGCAAGTATCTCAGATTCAGCAACACAAGGGTCAGTATAATCTTCTTAAAATACAGCTTGGAAAAGAAAATCAGCATCAAGTTTCGTGCAGTGATGGGGCTCAGATGAATGGCATTCAGCCAAAAGAAGTTGGTAGGTTGAGAGAAGAAATAGAAGAACTAAAAGTAAGCAGGAATTTTTACAAAGCCAACTGGCTGAAAAGGATTCTTTGATTGAAGAATTGAAATTTTCCCAAACATCACCTGAGACAAATGAAGACTCTGAGAGACAGATGCAGCTAGAGATTCAAAACAAGTTGCTCAATTAAAACAGGAACTTGAAACATTAAAGTCTCAGTTAAACTCACAATCTGCAGAGATCATCAAACTACAGACAGAAAAACAGGACCTGTTACAGAAAACAGAAGCATTTGCAAAATCAATTCCTGTATCAGGAGAGAATGAAACTGAAACCACTGTAAAAAGTACTGATGTAGAAAAAGACTGTCAGCATTTTTATAAGAGACTAAAGAATTTAAAGAATGAAATTAAAGTTCTGTCTGATGAAAGAACTGCTATTAAAGAGCAGTTGGATTCATCTAACAGTACCATTGCCATTTTATGAAATGAGAAAAATAAGCTAGAGGAGAAACTTACAGATTCTAAAAAAGAACAAGATGATCTCTTGGTGCTGTTGGCTGATCAAAATCAACAAGTATTTTCACTGAAGAATAAACTGAAGGAAATTGGTCATCCAATTGAAGAAGAAGATGAACTTGAACCCAGAGACCAAGTTGATGAGGAGGGTGAAGATGAAAATGATGGAGAGGATGAAGATCATATCTAGCTTTAAAATCTTTAGAGATGATGAGGATTATATTGTAATTGTGCAGATGTGGATTTAAGGCTATGCTTTGGTCTGCCTCCACAGAAAATAAAGTTTTAGAAAGCAAGTGGAAAACATTCACTAAGAAGACTATCAATGTATTTTTTTAAAAGATGCCACCCATATTGAAAACACTAAAAGTCTTATGTGGAGCACACTTCTTTTAAATTAATCTGAACTATCCCAAAATATAATTTGCAAAGAGTTTGACACCAAAAAATGTATCATTTTAAAGCATGTGGTGGCAGTGCTATTTGCCTTAGTTCATTTGTTGTTTACATAAGTTCTGTATTTGTCTATCATTTTCACTTTTCAGAATATGTGATTTTAAATACTAGAATTTGATTTAATGTGTATTGAATTGGAATCATCGTTTCTAAATTCACCATTGGAGTTCTTAGCTAATGATTTCCTTTTAAAGAAATATCACTTAAAATGCAAGATAGCATGGGTCAAAGGATAATATATATCATCAGCCTTCCATCCAATGGGATTTCTAAGATGAGCCAGCTAGAACAGTTTAAACTGAGAGTAACTTGACATCCAATATGACTGTGTGCTGTACCTCAGTGAAGAAACAGAAGGTTACTGATACACAGTGACGTGGAGAGGGTATCTAAGAAACTTTTGCAGCAATGTATTAGCATGTGGATGGTTTTGTTTTTGTTTTTAAGCTAAAAGTCTAAAAACAAACTGCAAGTTAACAGCTCATGCAACTCATTTAGCATTGTTGATTATCACAAAACATTGTTTTTAGTTTTAAAAAGACTCACAGTATGATTTATATAATTTATTGACATTTTTGCTGAATAGGTTTAAGTCAGATAATAAATTTTTAAAAAGCAAATGAAACAATGTGTCAAAATTTAATGTTTTGGTAATAAAAATAGATATTATGTTCAAAAAAATTCAATGAAACTTGCAATATAATCTAAACAAGACTTATGGTTTAAGATGGATAAATCTATGTTGAGAATAAAGCAATGTCTTAAAGACAATAGTGTCAATAGTTAAAGTATGAAAGATATATGATCAGGAATTACTTCTCAAAAATGACACCTAAAGCATTTTAAGCATAAAATAATTTTTCAAGATTCAAAAAATCTTAATTACATTATTTTAGCTTATCACAAAATTTTTATTCACAATACATCATTTATAATCAAGCAGCATATTAAAACAAAACAAAATGAAATAACTGTATCCAGAAAAACTGAATAATAACTGGATTAAAATAAAAAATAAACTATTTCTTGACCAATGACTTTGGAATATTGCCAAAGTGGTTCCTTGAGAAGACATTTTACCATTAAATTGACACATTGTAAAAAAAAGGAAGATTGGCTACATATAAAATGTGTTTGCTTTAAACATTTCAGTGTGTATAATCTTGTACAATTTTTGTAAGATATATCTCTCTTTCATATTACTTGAGACCACTCTATGTTTTTAAATAAAAATTTCTAAGATTAGGTTTCTGATGTATAAAATTCAGTTGACTTTTGCCATGCCCGAGACCTGGGTTCAATTCCCAGTGCCTGCCCATGCAAAGAAAAAAAATTCAGTTGATTTTATATTAACAGAGGCATCCTGTAACTTTGTTAAACTCACTTATTATTTGCTTTTGTTTTTGTCATTTTCTAGTTTCTGTAGGGCATTCTATTTGGATTGTAAATGTTAGCAATGAATGAAGACAAATTTAAATGCACTGAGTTTTGGTGACAATTTAATTTTTTTTTGCCATATAGCAATGATGAGCATCTCCAATTTCAAAAGATGAAGTGTGGGTGTAATTAGAAGATCAAGAGAAGGAGGAAAAGGAGGAGAAAATATATTTGAGATAAAATTTGCTTGAATTTTCACAAGCTAATGACAGACACCAAACTACAGAAACAGAAAGCTCAAAGAAAAGCAAACATGATAACTATATTGTAATTTACCTAGTGTTCTAGTTTGCTAGCTGCCAGAATGCAACACACCAGAGATGATTGGCTTTTAATAAAAGGGGATTTATTTTGTTAGTTCTTCAGAGGAAAGGCAGCTAACTTTCAACTGAAGTTCTTTCTTACATGGGGAGGCACAGGATGGTCTCTGCTGGCCTTCTCTCCAGGCCTCTGGGTTCCAACAACTTTCCCTGGGGTGATTTCTTTCTGCATCTCCAAAGGCCTGGGCTGAGCTGTGAGTGCTGAGCTGAGGAATGCTGTGCTGCTTGGGCTGTGCTATGTTGCACTCTCTCATTTAAGCACCAGCCAATTAAGTTAAAAGTCATTCATTGCAGCAGGCATGCTCCTAGCTGACTGCAGATGTAATTAGCAACAGATGAGGTTCATGTACCACTGGCTCATGTCTGCAATAGCAAAACTAGGTGCCTTCCCTGGCCTAGTTGACAACTGAAGCTAACTACCACACCTAGGAATAATTCAAATTCCATATGTCCAAATTCAAGGAGAAAAAAACGCATAAAAGCAGCATAGGGTAATATCTTACCTAAAGAACAACAAGTATAAAGATTACACTAGTTCTGTCTTCAGAAACCATGTATAAAATAAGAAAATGGAATGGAATATTTAAGGCACTGTAATAGTAAAATAAAAAACCTAGTATTCTCTATCCAGTAGAAGTATCCTTCAAATGTGAAGGAGAATTAAGACTTTCTTGAGCAAACAAAGTCTTAGGTGAATTTTTACTAGCAGACCAACCTTGAAAGACATACTAAAAGTTGTTTTTCAAAGTAAAGAAAAATGACATATATAAGAAACTTGAATATACATAGAAAGAAAGAAAAGGTCTTAGAAAAAGCATAATTGAAGGCAAAATAATCTATTTTATTATCATTGTTCTAAGGTACAACCATGTGCTTAAGATAATGCTGCTCAATATATTGGCTAATTAAGCTTATAGAAAAAGGAATTTAATGATGCTAATATTATAAGAGATGAAAGGGAAGAATTCTGAACCCTTTGCCATAATATACATGCACTAATTTTGAAGGTTTATTCTTATTTTAAAGTAGATTTATATTAGTTGTATATGCATATTGAAACCTCTAATCAACCAGGAAAAATGAGAAATATAATATACTGAGAGGGGAGAAAAATGAATCATAAATATCTCACTTAAACCAGATATAGAAAGAAAAGCTAAGATAATCAACAAAGAACAATGCAATGAAGAGAAAAATAATTCCCCAAAAGATAGCTTTCAATATTCACTTTAAATATGAATGGTCCAAATATGGCAATTAAAAGATAGAAACATATCAAGTCATTATATTTTTAAAAACCCAGTAACTGTAGGTTATCTTAAAGAAAACACTTTAAATATAAAGTCACAGAAAGATTACAAGTAAAGGTATGGAGAGGGATATCATTCTAACTTAACAAAAAGAAAGGCTCTAGTATTTATCCTAATTTTAGATAAATCAGAGTTGGTATGGAGAAATTGTCAGGATTAAAGAGCAGCATTAAATAATGATAAAATGATCAATTTCCAAGAAAAAATAAAAATGCTTAATGTGTATGTCATAATAAGGACCATGAAATAGTGAGACCATAATGAATAGAACTGCAAGGAGAAATAAACAAATTCATCATAATAATTGGAGATTTTAACACTTCTCTATCATTAAATGACAGATCAAGGTGTGATTTTAAGTCTATATTTTGTTGATATATTGTTATTGCAATTATGATCTGAGCACATGCTTTACATTATTTCTATATTTCAAATTTGTTATGACATATTTTATATCCTAGAATGTAGTATGTGTCAATGTATGCTCCATTGGAGCTTGAGAAGAGCTTGTATTCTACTGTTGTTGGATGGATCATTCTACAAATATAATTTAGACCAAGGTGATTGATAGCTTTTATCTACTCTATACTCAATGATTTTCTGCTTGCTGTATTTTGTTAATTATTTTTAAAATGTGTTGAAGTTTCCTAATGTAATATTGAATTTCTCTTTCTCTCCACTCAGTTTTATTAATTTTTGATTATGTATTTTGCTACTCTGTTATTGAGGTGACATTTAGGATTTATATGTCTTCTTGGAGAATTGACCCTTTTATCATTTTTTGATGTTCCTATCTGTCCTTGATAATTTCCCTTGTTCTAAATCCTGCCTTGTCCTAAATTAATACAACTGTTTCCTCTGTTCTTTTTTTTAAGAGTTGCTATTGTATGCATTTTTCTATATCATTGCTTCTTACCAATCTATGCCTTTATAACTACAGTAGGTTTCTGGTAAAAATATATAGGTGGATTTTGTTTCCAGTCTGTCAAGCCCTGCCTTTCAATTCGTGGTTTTATTTTATTTTATTTTACTTTTTTAGTTTAGTTTAGTTTAAAGTTTTGCATGGATAGACACTGGGAATTGGGTGTAAAGTTTAGGAAGTTACCTCCTAATACTAGGTCCTGAAGATGTTTCCCTATATTTTCTTCTAGAAGCTTTATGGTGCTTGTTCCTTCTTTGTCTCTTATGATGTCTTCACATTTAAAGTCTGTTTTGCCTGATATAGTGTAGCTACTCCTGCTTTCTTTTAGTTATAACTTGTGTGAAAGATATTTTTCCATCTTTTCACTTTCAATCTGTTTGTATCCTTGTGTCTAAAATGAGTCTCTTGCAAGTAGCATATAGATAGATTATGTTTCTTAATCCAAACTGCCAGTCTGTATCTTTTAATTGGTAAGTTTAGTCCATTAACATTCAAAGCTATTACTGAAAAGGCATTACTTATTTCCACCATCTTATCTTTTTAATTTTATTTGTCAGATCTATATATTCTTTTCCCTGTTTCTCTTTGAATTCTTTAAGTTACCTTAGTGGTACTCTTCAATTCTGTG